>WEZZ01033212.1:2437-49661 GCA_013400585.1 Chloropsis cyanopogon | reverse complement strand
CCCCCGGCGGAGCCCGGCCGCACGCCATGCCCTGGAGCGTCCGCTTGGTCGGCGGCTGCGGCGCCCAGTCCCAGAAGCAGTGCAAGAAATCCTCCTTCGCCTTCTACCAGGCGGTGAGGGACCTGCTGCCCGTCTGGTTCCTGGAGGACATGCGGACCATGGAGGTCTTCCACTGGGAGGACGGGGGCAAGGTGAGCGTGTACTCGCCCTCGGAGGCGCTGCTCTACGCGCTGGTGCACGACCACCAGCCCTACGCCCGGCACCTGCTCACTAAGTTCCCCCAGAGCGCCCTGGCCGTGCCCAGCCAAAGCTTCAGCTGCTGCCAGTCAGCCCCGCACCTGGCCATGGCCGTGCGCTACAACCGCGTCCGGGTGCTCTTCCGAATCCTCAAGGCCATGCAAGCCTTGCCCCCGAGTGACAGAGCCGCCCACCTGGACCGCCAGGGCTGCAGCCGCGTGGAGGGCGGCAAGACAGCCTTGCACATGGCCTGCGAGCTGGTGCGGCCCGAGTGCCTGCTCCTGCTGCTGGGGCACGGCGCGTCGCCCTGCCTGCACGACAGTGCCGGGAACACCCCCCTCGACACCCTGCTGCAGCAGATCTCCCTCATGCCGACAGCTAACATGCGTGCCAAGCTCCTCTGCCTCGACTGCCTCTTCTTCTTCGTGCCTCAGGACCTCAAGTTTGCAATGAAACAGCAACTGTTGGACAACCGGCAGCAGTGGCAGGACCTCCTGGGGGAGAACAGGTTCCAGTGGCTGGCGGGCTTAGTTCCCCCATCGCTGTTTGTCGGAGCCATGCGTGTCTTGATCAGGACCATTTCACCTGAGCACTTCCCAGAGGCTCTGGATAATCTGCCTCTGCCTCATTTTCTAAAGCCTTTGGACTTGAAACTGGAGAGCTAGAGGGGTGGTATGAAAGCCTCCTGCTCACCTGACAGAAATAGACTTGTGCTAAAAATGTATCAATATACAAAGCTGCTAATGCAGTGGCCAAGTATCTGTTTTACTGAGAACAGTATTTTTTAAAAGAATTGTATCCAGCACTTTACAATATATTTTATTTAAAGATCCTTGTGGTGAGATGAGGGCCATGCTGCATTTTATAAAGATGTTCTATGGCATGTACAAATGAGGGTATGGGGCAGAACACATTTGTAAATACATCCGAATAAACCAGTGGCAGATGTGATCAAAATACAAATCAAGCAACTGAAAAGCCTGGAGTGGCATGTGCCTTCGAAAAGGGTGTGCAGGGTGGGGGAGTATCTTTTTGTTAGGATTTCCCTGTTACATAAGCCTCGCCGTCCTGGAACAGGATGACTCCTTTTTTACAGCTCTCCTAATACATCTTGGCAGAGATGCGGGGTTTTTTTAAAGGCACAGATGAAAACTTCCTCGCCTTGAACACAAGACCAAAGAGAAGCCAGATACTGTTACAACTTCCCTAAACAAGGCTGGCAAGAATGTGCATCTGAACAAAATGCATTTTAAAATTTGCATATATAACAGTTGGCTTCCTTGTAAAGTTGTCTCTGTTCCTCTTGGAGGGCCAGAGGTGTTGTTATGCAGAGAGAGATGGAGCACACGTTGCTGTGGCCAAAAATGTAGCTGCCCTGGCTGGGCTGGATCCTGCAGCCCTTCTGTGACTGCTGCAGGGTGAGGAGGGTAGCACAGAGCAGGAGGGCCAGCCTGCTATTCCCAGGGGGCTGTAAGGAGGTTTGACAATGGCCCAGGATCCTAGATCATGGCTTTTTCAGTGGATTCTGGCCACTCCACTGCCACCCCCCATCAGTGTGTGACGGCTCAGGTTCAGCTGAGAGCACCATGACATGCTTGATATCGACTCTGGGTGCCAGAGGAGTAGCTTAGATATCCAAACTTTCCCCAGCTATCCCCTCTTGAGATACTCCAAGGTAGAAACAACATCCTCACAGCTGCTCCAGATCAAAAAGCCCTTTTGGGGCAATGCTTCCAACACTTCTGTTTTGACTGAGCAAAGGGTACAGCTTCAGTTCCTTGCTCCGCAGCCTTTACTCTTCAGCATCCTGGGCAGTCCCTGTGTCAGCGGCACTGCCCCTGTGTGCTCTGCAGGGAGCTGTGCTGGCTCCACCAGCCCTGCAATGATAGTGATCTCCTAGGACACAGCACTGGAGCCTTGGCTCTGTTCATGGAAGTTGTCATTGAAACTGTAGGGTTTTGTTTCAGGGTTTAAATTAATAGCCAGGGAGTTGTTTGCCACTTAAACTATTTCAGGACTGCTGTTCACTCTAGGGTCGTCAAGGACTTGATGTACGTTAGAGAGAAGAGCTATGTTCAAGGCACAAATTTCTTTATTAATTAATTAATTTTGGTTAAGGAATGAACAAAACCACAGAATTAAGCACTATAAGCTGTTCATGTTTCAGCAGAACAGAGTGGTATTTAATCTAAAATAATCTCCATACTGCATGCACAATAAAAGATAAGCCATGCTTCTGAAATTTGAGAAGAAACAGAAAGAAGATTGCTATTCTTAGCCTGATAGCACTGAAAATGTTTCCTAGAAGAGAAAACGTTCCTTTTTCCTAAGAAACCAAGCTGATACATGCTCAAACCCATTACCATGGGAAATTCAAATCCCTTGCTGGAAAACATGGGAAATTTCTAACTGTTCTCTTCAGCTACCTTGTTGGTTATAAAAACATAGAAATCCTGAAATTTAAGCCTCATCTTCCAAACCTAGCCACTTACAATTATCAATGTTGCTACACTCTTTATTGGAGTTCCTGTTCCCCATTGCTTCTGGAACAATGGTGTGGAAACATCTTTCCAAACAGACAAGTAGTAAAGCAGTCAGGTCTAACTTGCACATGGCAAAGCCTCATGAGGTGGGGGGAGAGACAGAGCAGGGTGTGGGATGGAATGTTTATCAGTTCTGCTGACAAAGACATAACGAGGTTGAGCACTAGGGGGGAGCTGGTTGGTTGGTTGGTTGAACTGAGTGCTGGAAAACACTCCTGCTCCCAAGCTGTGAGAGTAATTACACACTGGAACAGCACCACAGGCTGGGCAGGACATCCTACACCTTCCAATGAGCCCTTGAACAAAACACCAATGCACAGGCTGCCCTGTGAGTCCCTGAAGCCCTCCCACCAGCTCTGGGGTAATTCATTTCAACAAGCAGAGGGGATCCCCTGAACACCTTGGGATGGGTGCAAAGCCAGCTGACTGCTGTGCCCTTCCTGTTATTCTGGGACAGGAGTCAGCCTTGGTGCCCAGCCCACGCTGGGATGGCTCTGCTGGAGTCACCAAGAGCCCTGGCTGCGTGTGGCTCCTTGATGTCTGCCATGCTTCACCTGGAGAGGAGCTGTGGGCAAAACACACGGTGAGCACGCAGATCACTCACCCAGCTGGGGCCAGGCTTGTTTTTCAGGCAGAGTCACAGCCTGGGAAACGGCTGGGGCTTCTTGGCATTGGAAACAGAAGTCTTTTGTTTATAGACCAACCAATAGCAGTATCATCTCTCCTCAGACTGACCTGCCAGCACATCTCTGTCTTCTGCCACCTTTAGGGCACAGTGGAGGCTCCACAGCCCATTCAGTTTTCCATCTCTTGGAGAAGGCTACCTACAAAAGTACCAAGAAGTGCCAGCTGCATCACCACTGACAAGCTTAATACAGCAAACATGGACACTGATTATGTCACTGCAGAAGAGAACTGTGGTGCTAGAGCCAGGAAGCTGGCCACAAAGGTGTGGAAAAAAAGATTCACAAAGTCCTAACACCATGGGAGCAGAGGGGTAAGGAGATAAAAGCTTCTGTCTTGCCTGCACAGGTTGATGTTGTCACACGTGCAAATTACTCATCCATAGGAAATGCTTTCCAAAAGTGTGTGAGACAGATAGAACCAGCATTCCTGAAAAGCTTGGTTACAGTCAGTCCCCTAAACTACCTTCTGTCAGGAAACAGTGATGAAATGTAATAAATATGTCCCATGGGTTGTCCAAGCACTTTCAAACCAAAATATTTATATACTACCCACCTTGTAGTACTAAGTGGTTTTATTTGCTGTGACAGGTCAAAAAGACCTGAAACATTGTCTTTCAGAAAGCAAGGGGAGGGAGGAAGTGCTGAGTTAGTTTTGACTCTGCAATTGACTCCCCTCTGCAGCTCCCAAAATTTAGCCTGCCAAGAGTCTGCTGAAGGAGATGAAGTCTATTGTAATTTTGACTAACTTGTTTAAAAGATGGATTTGTGCTCTTTAACAGTCGTTGTTTACCCTGGCACAGAGGCAAGGAAGGACAGAGACTAGAAAGGGGTCAGGGTGCTAGGTTTGTTTCCTAATTTCTGATTTGTCCTATGCCTGGTGTTCAAGCCATATGGGTTTTTGATTTGCAGTATAAGAAATCTACTGACATCAGCAGATCCTTGTGCATTGCCTCATCCCATCCAGGCAAACAAGGCACTTGTGCCATGTGCTTAATATTTAAAGAGCACTGTAAATCCTTGCAAACCAAGTTCCATGAGATCTGAGTTAAAAACATGCCTGTGGTGTCAGCACATGTCTGAGGCTACATAACCATTAATTCTCAGGCTGGCTTCAGAGGTCTCTCCTCCTCCACCTGTAACGTGTGAGAAGGAAGTTCTTCTTATGACTTGCTCAGACCACATCAAATTGTCCTCTATTACCAAGAATCTCATCTGTGGTGCTGCAAGGCTGCTGCTTGCACTGATTTACTCCTGCTCTTCCCACCACACAGGTACAGGTGCACGTGCAGCACGAGAGTGGAAGGAGCTGAGCTCCTCCACTAAACCTAATTCAGCAGGAAACACAAATACAGTTTGTAAAAACGTATCAGAGATCCCTCCCTGCTGCTACAAGAAATGGAACCAAGTTCAGCTGGGGTACAAAGATTGCCCCCACCTGCACTGATGACCTCTGAAATGAGTATCTGTTTGCCCAGTGGTTTAGTTGATAAATGAAAAAAGATCACATATATCAACAAAGCAAATTTCAGAAGCCTCAAACAAAGATAAACTCTTCATGTTTAGGAATTACTGCTAAAGCCAGGAGAGCCTGGTCATCTACTCTAAATTGTGTATGACTCAGGCCAGCAGTTCTTATGTTGAGCTTATCACATCTGATTGATTTGCAGCATCTGTTTTAAATCCAACCTTACTTTATTGATTTTTAAACTGTGGTGCATCCAAGGCTCTCTGAGGAACCTGCAGCTGAGCCAAAGGTCCCATCCAGCTAACCTTGATCTCTCATCTGTCCCTAAACCCCAAAACATCCCCTGCCATCAACCCTGACTCCTTATTCTGTAAGAAAAATATTCTTTTCCTAATACAAATGTGAGAGTTGACCAAAATGGATCTGAATCAGCAAGGAGAGAGGCAGAGACAATTCAGAGAAGCAAGGAAGGCAGAGAGGGGTTTTGATCTGTCCCACACTTCAGCTTTCTGAGCAAGGTTTTAGCAAGTCTGAACCAGTAATTCAGGATCCTGTGTGAGCTCCAGACCCTACAGCCATTGTAAGGTTATGTTCCCTGTACTGCAAATCTAATGGGAAGCAGAACAAATCAACACTTCTCCTTCAGGAAAGCAAATAAGGCCTGGAAAGCTCAATTCCCCAGTTCAGGAGCCATGGCAAGACACCTGCATGCCTGGGATACGAGGGGTGACCATGGACCAGTCTCCCCTTCCCTGTGCTCCCCAGCTAAGGCAAACACAAGCGGAATACATTCCATGGACCTCAACAGGGAGATGAACAATTAATGCTGGACAAGTCCTTCTCACAGGGTCCTCTGTGCAAAGCAGTGGAAAGAGGCCAAGGGAGGAGAGAGACTTGCAGGCAGAAAGGACTTGGCTCAGCCAGGACAGGGAGCAGCTTCCAGCTCCGAGGAGGGCAGCACCCTCCCTGCCTCTTGGCCCTGATTCCTGCACGGCTTGCTGTGAGTGCCACAGCTCCTGTCCCACAGTCTCATGGCTCTGAGAGCAAATGGACTGTCCTCCCAGCAGTGTACACAGACCTTGACTCTGTTTGGAAGACTGGGCAGCCCCATCTTCTCTCTCAGCCAGCAAAGCAACTTTGCCCAAAATCGTCCCTCTGCTCCTTTGTTCCAGTCCCAGTGGTAATTACTGTTTTGATGTGAGGGGTGTTTTTTGTCATCATGCTCTTAATAGTCAGGCTTTATTTTATAATCATGTGGGGTTTTTTTTTTAATAGTGCAAGTAAATTGCAGTAAACACATACTACATCACACTCATATTTTTAATGTGATGTCACTTTCCTGACAACGTTTGAGGCAGCATTTTAGAGCAAAGCCTAAAAGGATAAGTAATTTCTAACTCACAGTAAGAGAGAGAATGAAATCACTTGAGGAGCTGAGTTTCTGAACGTGCTTTCCTCTAAAACCATCTGCTAGTGCTCTCCTGCTCTCTCCCACTCCTGCAACAGGGAAAGCTATTGATGGTTAATGACTCCAAGTGACAAGACAGAGGGATGCAGACTCTCACACTGATTTCAGTCCCTTGCTAATGCCGCGCCCAGTCAGGGCTGTGGCCAAAGGCAGGCCAGATAAAATTCCCCAACTGGTAAAGGAGGTGATCTGTACAATGGCTTGTCCACTACTTCTGTGAGGAGAGGGGCACATCACTTCGATAACACATCAGGCTCTCCCAGCAGGAGCTGGCCTGGGACCTTAGGGGCCCCAGAGCTTAGGAAAACTGCTGAAAGCACTGTAGGGCCAGAGAACCATTGCAGTGCTCTCAGTGCTCTGGGAAAAACACTCACATGCCAGTGGGAAGAACATGGCACTCCCTTGGGTCTGCCTCCTCCTTCAGATGCCCAAGGTTTGACTCAGACCTGCTGCTGCCTCATTTTCCCTGCCAGCAGCTGCATCAGGGCTGTGGTTAGACCATGAGTGCCCTGGCAGAAAAACATCCTCTGAGACAGCCCTGAGGTAAGAGCTGCTGGGGGGAGGGCAGAGTCACTCACTGAGTCAGTCAGCAGGTAAAATATTTTGAAGGATAAAACCAGGTCATTTCCTTCAAAGTGAAATGCCAGCTACACATCACCCAGGCTGCCTTCACTATGGAGAACATCAGCTGAGGTCTTGGAGCTCTGTCCAACATCCTGGCCAGAGACAAGCAATTCACACCCAGCATCATCCTCCCAGCCTTCAGGACAGGTCAGCAAGCTACCATCCCATCAGCCAGGGCTGTGGTATCGAGCTCTAGGTGAAAGATGCAAGGTGTATTTCCTCATAATCCTTTGCTCCAGTCAGTCTGGTCTCTACGAGACCACAATTCTTCCTGAGAGTCACCACCCCAGACTGGGTGTGCACAGAGAGGCACTCCACCCTCCTTTCTTTCTGTCAAGAATAAAGCCCTCTCTCCAGCACAGCCTGTCCCAAGACTCTTGTCTGCCACTGACCCCTTCCAGCACTTACAGCCCTGCCCTCAGGATGCATGGGAAGCACACTACCAGCATGGCAATGGGCAAGGAGCATCCAAGCTGTCCTTCACTGTTCAAGAGACTGGGTAAGCCCCAGCTCCTCAGTGAGATCAGGTGGAAGGACAGAGTAGGAGGCACCTGGGGGTGCTTTGGGAAGACAGCATGGGCAGGCAGACACTGGGGCCAAGCACCACAGCACTTGTATCATGAATGCAGCGAGAACCTGAGTTCCTTTGGTACCACATGGTATCAGCTGTGCTTGCACTTAGGCATCATTAGCAATGATATGCCTGTACTGAGGCACTGCCCACAGGATGAACAGCCAGCTCAGCACATCTCGTTTTGCCAGTTTAGAGAGACATAGAGCAGTTAAATCCCAGCTTCTGAGGTCAAACTTTTTCTGAGTAACATCAGCAAACATTCTTATCGGTAACATCTGCAAATATTCTTATCACCAGAGGTCTCTGGCTCAGTATTGCCCTGCAGTGGCCACCACAGCAGCCTTTAACTCCTCAAGTCTCCCAGGCACCCACAACACAAGCCAGACAGCAGCAGCCCTTGTCCTGCAGTAGTCCATGCTGCACCTGCAAACAGCATTTTTGCTGGTACCAGCCCGGGGGTTGTCAGGCAGGCGTTTCTACTGCACAGCTGAGCCCCGTGGGGCTGAAGACAGAACCACAATGCTCTGCTCAAAGAGCACGACTCTCATGTGTTCCCATCTTGTTTCCACTCTAGCTGAATGATGGGGGAGGAAAAAGGGGGAGCAAATTACTTTGCTAGCCCTGACAGTGAGGGAGTAATTTTCCAAGCTAGAGCCAAGCAGAAGAGGGAAGAACTGACACAGAGCTTGGCTCTGCCCACCTCCAGCTCAGAAAGAAAAGCTCTGCTGAGCAAATGCTGTGCCTTTCAGAGGGTGCTAAGCAGCACTGAGTACTCACTCTGGGAGGTAATAAGTCCCAGCTGGTAGCCTGGATCTGCATCTATTCACCTTTCCAGCATTTGCAGTTCATGCATGGGAAGTGGCACTGTACTGTACCAAACCAAGGACACAGAGCTGAGAGGGTATTCGGAAGTCTTTTGTTCCAGAATCAAAAGAAGCCTTTCCTGCCTCCTACTTGGGATTTGATGCTTTAGAAAGTGGTTGCTCAGATACCAAACAAATCTTGTGTAGACTCCCTATTAAAACAAAAGCATAGAAATTTATATAACCAAATCCCTGCTCTGGACTGTGACCTTACCAGGCTCTATTCATTAATTAGACTACACTGAAGCTTTACTCAGATCCAAACTTGACACTCGTGCAGCTCACTCTGTAGGAGACACCCTTGCTGACGGGACACACACCAAACATGCTGTTTTAATCCCACGTTGACCACAGGTGACCCTGACATTAAATACAGTGGCAGAAAGATGTGTCCTATTTCTCTCTGTGAGCTGCTGTCTGTGAAGAAAAAAGCAAGTTTGGCTAGCCAAGCTGATGAATTTTAGCTCAGCTGGCATAAGGGCTGCACCCCCTGTGACAGCAAGTCCTGAGCTCTGACCCTAAAGAAAACCCATGTTCTTTATGGTATCAAAACACTAAACTAGCACAGTGCTGCTGGCATTCCTACCTACACTCCGAGTTCCCAAGCCTCTGCAACATAGTTCTTTATGGGTTACTGGGAAAACATAACTCTACTGGTTTGTGGCTGACTTTCCTGTTGCTGTAGGATGTATCTGCCCATCGTGCTACTCTCAAGCCCACACCCTCAGTGTAAGCTCCATGCCTGACATCCTGCTGAACTGGGTAGTGAGGGTCACCTCCCTCAGCTGACCTCTCCAGTGTGCTCCTTTCTGAGCAGCCTTTGGGAACTGCCTGACCAGGCAGCCTGTCAGCAGCAAACCTGCAGTTCTTCTTTCCTGTTTGCCTGCTCTCCTTCTCCATCTGCCTTTAGGTGAAGATAAGTTTACTGCTGATTTACCACAATAAATGCATCAGATGGCTGGGTTTGGGGAAAATGACCAGGTAATAAATAAAAGGGACAGCTCGGGCCTGTTGAAGTCAAAGACTGATACTAAACATGAGCATCCATTTGTGGAGGGATGACCTCTGTGCAGAAAGAGTATTGGAACCAGCACCTAGAGCTTAACAAAAATATATTTACTACACAAGTCTAACCCTTTGCCTTTTACAAGTCCCCCATATTATTGTAATGTCAAATCATCAGTGGTCAAAGGAATCTTTCATATTTATGCTTGTGACATACTGATTCAGAAAATTAAAAAAACACCCCAACCCCCAGGTACGTTACAGCTATTATAGGTGATGTCACATGTTATGAGCCTGCTGGTGGCATTGCCTTTTTGCTTCTTCTGCAACAAAAAGCACTGTTCTCACACAGGCCATCAATAAGCCCTGAATGTTCTCATGGATAAGAGGAATGCTGGAGGACTGCTGTGTGTTCACAGCACCAAATGACTGTACAGGGCATTCATTCGTGAGTTGGACTTGATGATCCTTGTGGGTCCCTTCCAACTCATGATGTTCTGTGATTCTGTGAAAATGACATCAAAGGAAGATGCACTCATTCTTCACCTTCAGAATTCCTGACTTTCTGCTAATGTCATTCAGATCTACCAAGCAGAACACGAAGGGACATAAAAGTACTTTAAGAAGTGAAAACAAGGTGAATACCACCTAAATAAAAGAATCAAGCAAAGCAACAGAACATTAAATGGCTCTGACGGATAAATGTTCTTATTCTTTTATATAATTACAGAGTTTGTTCCTTTTGTCCAATGTTAAAAGCTTCACGGAATGGAACTGCGACCATTTCCTGACAACAGCACAACCTAATACGTCTTATGGTAAGAAAATGCTTCCTGCCATTAAACTTTTTTCTTCTTTCCTCATTCATCTTCCACAGGTCAGAATTACTCTCTTCAACATTCCCTGAAATCATCATTTTACTTCTACTCACCCTAGCAACCATGGATTAAGGCAGGTATTCTTTCAAGGCTCTTTCAATCCCATCCCTGCCCCCTTTCCCAAGGGGGAGCATTATCTCGGCTCATACTGGTTTTCTCAGAATGTCTTTTCTGAAATTCAGGGGCTTCCAGCTGTTTGCAGTAACCTTGATGTGAACACATCAATATCAGAGGGAAACAAAGTTCATGTAGCACTATGCAATGCAATGCAAAAGGCTTCACCCCAAACCAGGAACAAAACTGCAAATATTACACAAAACTACAGGCCTCCTGTGACTTGACTATCTTTTGAAAAGATATGCTCCTATTTCCCAACCAGTGGCCAGATACTCCTTACTTGTGTGGACTACAGCAGAGACATTGGGACAAAGAGAGCGGAAAAAAAAAAAGATGGCTCCTTCCCCAAGTGTCATCCATATTAAAATTTTATGAGTCACTGCCAAAGAAGAAAGACTATCACATTATAGAAAGAAGATCCATTTATTTTGCAAAATCGCTTGCTTGGGATGGCTTCCAAAAACATCTTACTTGGCTGAACATAAGCAGAGTTGCCTCCAGAGATGTTATACGGCAAAGCCTTATAGGCAAAGCCCACTAATAATATTCCTGAAGCCTATCCAGGGTCCATTGTAGTGAAAGCTTTGCCATGAATAGGACTAAATATGAAAGACAAGCATTCCTGGCTGTATTTTCACAAAATATTTTTTCAAAATAGTAAAAAAAAAGTTTTGTTTTTCCCCTAGTCAGTATGGTTATATCTGTGGCCACTATTTCCTGAGCTTTACATGACAACTGGATTCAGATACTCTTAACCTGCTATTGGGAAAACAGCTAAATATAAGTCAACAGATCAACAATACCAGTGCTAATAAAAATAAACTCAGATTTCTTTTATTTTTTGGGGCAAAAGCAACGCTCATATTCCCACTGCAGCAGTTGTTTCTGGAGCAGTGATTCTCCAAGATGCTTCATTGGGCACTGCCAAGTGGACCACATCTGTTTACAGAAGCATACAACTTCTGTAGTGCTTTCTATTAAAAACTAGATGGAAAAAGTGCAGGAAAATCTCCAAGGAAGTTTTAGTGGTGACCCAGGTCAACCTACTCAAGAATTTGGGAATAGCTATTTTAAATCTACTCACTCTGAATAAGCTGTACTTGTAAAACTAGGAGTAACAAAAAGTGAGAGTCTTGAATGCAAACAGGGTAATAATATGCAAATCATCTGGGTGAGAGGCCTATTTGTTGGGTCCATTAGACACTGGATTTTAAAAGTACCCATCTCAAGGTCAGAGATGGGTACTTGTGAAAACCACTGTCACTCAATGTCCTAAAATAACTGTAGATGGTAGATACAATATAGGCTGTGCTGCTCCCCTCAACATTTAACTTTCAAAATTAAAAACTGCATGAAGTTTGGTGAAATTCACCCTGAGAGGGCATGAACATAGTTGTATTTGTAATAACAACGCATCAAGGATGTAATTTGTGTCTCTTGTGCAGATGTGTTCCACCCTGGCTGACTTTGGGAACTCGAGCAGGGTACCCTAAACTCAAAGCAAGAATTCTTAAGAGACAGACCTGAGAAACCACCCATTTGTCCAGATCTGCAAAAGATTCCTCTTATCCCCTACAGAGACTGGCAAAACTCACCAGGCAGGGAATCCTATGTAGGTGATGAGCCTGTCCATGCTGCCCAGAACAAATGTGCTGAGGGAGGCTCTGAAGTCTGGGCTCTTGGCAGCACAGTTCTGCAGAGACAATGTTATTCTTAAGGTCCCTGAAGCTGACAGCAAGATAGATGCCAACCTGCTTCTAAAAGTGGCTCTGAGAAATCACTGGCTGTATGATTGTGACACTCAGGGATTGAATGAAGCACGGCCTTCAAGTGAAAGCCGAGCTCACCTTGCTTGGTATGCTTTGAAAAGTCATCTGGAAAAATATGGCATCTCTCATCCATTTAAGAAAAACACCCAGACATCTGTTACCTTCCATCTCAAAAGTCTGCTATTAAAATCAGGTTTAAGAAGTCATTCTATTGCAAGCAGCCAGCAGTGGTGAAAAACAGTCCTGCAGAGGACTAAGGACAAGGTTAAAGTTGACACAAAACCCTGCTGGTATAAGCTCTGTTTTTTTATTAAAACTGAAGTAGAATGAGCTGCTTCACTACATCCCAGGACCTCAACTCCCATCCTACAGCAGTTAGAAATGGCATGATGGGGAGGAAGGAAAGAAGGTGCCATACAAAACAATCAACTGCCTGTGCTTTCCTCAAAGGATTTGCTCTATATGGGTATCATGTAAAGGCAGGAAAGGACAGGAGAAAGATCTCCCCACCAAGCACAGAGCAGTATGAAAAGCCATCAGCAGGCCTTAAAAGGAAGGAGATCCAGCTCCCCAATGTATCCATTCCGAGCAAACACGTGTTCCAGAGTTTTTTGTTGTTGTTTTACACAGGCCTCATGTTGGCAGTACTTTAAGTAGCCAGCTAATGAGACCTGAAGCCCAGCATATCTCCTACACAAGCACCTATGGCATCGATGTTAATATTTAACAAGGTCAGCATTATTATTACAGCAATTACAAAGAGAACTAACAGTGCTAAACATGTTATTTCAAAGTGTTACACTGATCATTTACCGTGTTCTCCTTAACTTAAAAGGTCTGACTTTCACCACAGCACCATGGGACAAAGTGCAGGTCCATTGCTTCACATGTTTTTATCCCCAGTTTGGAGTGCTGGGTGCGGCTCACAGAGGGAACAGACCCTAGACCATCTGTTGAGGCACAAAACGGATTTAGCAAGACAAGCGTGGGAGCTGAGCAAGTAAAATCTCAGTCATTCTAGCAATTACCCTACTTACTTTGCATTTCCCATGATCAGCTGGCTGGTCTGTTCCCTAGAACAACCAGGGATTGTGGGGTTTCTTGCTGGCAGTTGCAGTTTTTCCCCTGCAGCTCATGCAAATTCATTCTCTATGGTACATCCCCCTGCTCTGTAGCGAGGCACACGTGCCAGGAATTCTGCTGGGGGCTTCCCTGGAACTTTCCTCCCAGCCTTACATTTTTTTTCTGGGAGAGATCTAGTTAGCTTGATCTTTCACCCGACCCAACAGAGCTTAGCTAAATTCATCCAGCCCACATTTAGGGAAAAATACAGCAGCATGACAGCCTCAGCAAGGAGTCATCTGTTGAGTATTCTCATTTCATGCTTTAAGAGATGTTAACATGTGTGTCACTTCTCCATTCCATACACAAGATACCTCTGCACACTCTTAACAGCAGAGAGCTCTCAGCAAAGGCTCCCCACGCTGATTAGACAGCGGGTCCACTGAATACAAATAACGCACAGTCGCTTGTGCAAAGCCAAGACGGTAAGTACAGGACGTTAATAAAATTCTGTACGCATCTTTTGGTAGATTTTCTCTGAATATGAGATTCAAAACGCAAGTGTTGTAAATGGAAGTCTCCTTCCTTTATCTGCTCCAAGTGTATCTCAGCTGAGCTTATGAGAAAAGTATATTAAAATGGAAAAACAAGTCACTGGTTTCTTCAGTATCAGAAATAGTGAATAATGTTTGAAAGATTAATTCGTAACTGCAGCTCCTCTCAGTGATATTCAGCTGTGTACTATTCAATTCCTCTATCAGTATCACAGTCTATAAAAACCCTGTATTTAGAAGTAATTTCTGAGGGCCAAAATGGAAAGCGTATTTTTCAGTTTGGAAGATTTAGTACTTTTTGGTATTTTATTATCACTGTTATCAGCTTTTACAGAACAGAAATCGAAGCTTTTATATATGTGCATATACATATATAAAAAGTCTGCCATCCATAAGAACACAAAGATTCTCAAACTGATCTTTACTTTTTCTATGCTTTTTTTCTTCTACTAGCATCATCAGGATTTTAACCTTATGGCTATCACAACAATTCGATAGATATATTTAAATAGATTTCAAGTCAGGTTGACTCAAAGACCAAAGGAATCATCATGGTAATTTCACTCAGCTTCTAGTGTGATACCAACCACAGAACAACTGAACCCAAACCTTACTTCCCATCTCAATTTCAAGCAGTGAGAAATCCATAACTGATAAACCTAGATATTGCTATTCAGCAGACTAGGGAGATAATTTCATTCATCCAGACATTTTAATCTTTATTGGTGGAGCTCTGGTTGTAGTAATTCACAAAAGATAGTGACTGCAACTCAACTTTCACTTTCCAGTAATTCAAATCTAGCCCTATATATTCCAAGTTCGCTTCTTGGCGAAGCGAATGTGAGAGGGGTTAACTATGATAACTCATTATCAAAAACTCAGGGTGATCTACTTTGTCTGGCATGGGATCCATCAGCTGTCTTTGCCAGCTACTTGCCACCATAATACTGTTTCCAACATGTAACTTTGGCTTTCAGAAAGGCAGCAAGAGGAATAAAGTTTGCATCTCACATTTTACAGCTGGAAATCCTCAATTCAGTCTTACCTCTTTACTCCTGACAGTAGGGATGGGATGTAGACAGGGCCAGTTAGAGTAAAATCTGGAGACCTGAGAATTTACACCAAAGTAATGAGGAGAACTCCATACCTTCATAAACAATTTATGCTTTGCTAATTAATAAGCCATAGGCATACAAGCACTTGAATTTCAAGCCTTTATACTCAGAACAGCATTTACTGAAAAGGTGAATCAAGGTTGTTCCTTGAAATCTACCCAGAACTGGCTGAAACAACTACCAAAAGCTCACTCATTAAAGAGTTTCAAGAGAAAAGCAAAAATATCAGAACCAGAATATCACACAAGTCTGAAATAACCCACAAGTACTTTTGAAATGCTTGGCAGAACTCATCTATTGAAAAGTAATGTAGGGGAGCTAGGGGGTTTTGATGTTCACAAGTGTGTGGAAGAAGGGGGGATCCTGGTCTATTCCATCAGACGCTCCTTGAACAGGTAATGGAGGCCAAAGACATGTGAAATTTTGTACCTCCACAAAGAAAACTGTGTTCAGACAATGACCCAAGTTCATAGTTAAGTGCTTCTCATTGTAATTTTCCTAGTAGTAGCACTGTTTCATATCAACAGTTCTATTATCTTACCTAAGGAATTAGTATATTTTCTTTGACACTTGTTAGTGAAAGATTTTCTCTGTACCATTTAACAGGATTTTATTTATTTTCATTGCTGCAAGACAAAGAAAACCAGGAGTTTCTCATCTATCTAAGATGGCTGGTTTCACAACTCATCACAGTCATCTTCCTTAAGCTGTGACATCAGGATTACTCCTGCATAATAGCAAGGAGCCAGTGCTGTAAGGAGACTACTATTTCCCTGCAGGAGTCAGAGAAGCAGCTGAACCAGTTTGTCAAGATAAAAGCTATGATAATTAGCAAGGACACTGAACAGGATTCCTGGGGCTGGAAGTGTGTTTAAGAGTCAGAAGCCTCATTAATCACTGTTATGTTCTCTTGTGTGAAGCTACCCAGGTCCCAACTCAGTCAGGAAACAGCTCTCTCTTTTGGGAAGCAAAGCCAAGGTGTTCTCTTTTAAGCCCCAGCTGCAGTTCCAGTAAAATGCCAGAAACACAGGAAGTCCTCAGATAATGAATAATTCAAGGAAGGGTGCAGTTATAGCACACATGGTACAATCACCATTTTCTGCTGGACCATTTTCTAGCTGGAACCACAAAAGCGTATTTTTCACTGAGAGCTAAAATATTCAACATGCAATTTTTGTTCAGCATGTAAGGAAAGAAATTTGTTTATTTCTATTACAGCAAAACTATCTTAATGGACACAACAACGCTTAATATTCAAATGAGAAATGTGTTTAATTGTCTTTGCTTGAATGGTGAACATTTTGCAGGCTTGACACACCTGTCTCAATTAAAAAAATAGATAAAATAAACTTCACAGTATCCAGGTCCTTATACTGTCATTACCATATTGTCTGGGGCAACATTAGGGCACAGTCTTTCACAAGACAATTGCCAGACATAAAGAATTCTCTTGTAAATCACACAAAAGATGAGTCTTACCACAGTAATTTATTTCTTAAAAATCTAATTTATTGCACTTGTCTTAAAGCACAAACAAAACCAAAAACCTAAATACAGAAATAAAAGTAAAAAAACCCATCCTAATTTTGTTGAAACTACCCTAAAAAGTAGTAGTAAGAGCTCTTGACACCAATTGAATATTAACGACCATAGCAAGGAACAGTATTATACAGTAAATAAACAACTAGCAAGCTCAAACCATTACTAAGATGACTTTGAAAAATGTAATACAAAAGTGTCATTATTAAATAATGCCATTGTACTTGAGCATCTGGTGCTTGGAGGGCACAGAGAAGGAGGGCACATGTCCTTTCTCCAAAGCAATTGACTCAGGAGTTGCCATAAGATACTTTAAGCTGAATTTCAGCTTCTTTGGGGTCCTCAAGACACCAAACTATGCTTGCATAAAACAGACTGGGTTACTTCACAAGCTGATTCCATTACCATCCACTTCCAGACAGGCTAAAAGAATCCCTCTGGGGTAATCTCTGTATAGAGATGAGATAGCAAAGAAGCAAACAATCTGTAAAAGGGAAATAAATCTGTCCTTCCTGTAGGACTGAGATTCAACTGAGAACTGACAGCCAATACCACTAGTGCTACTAAAGAAAAATTATGTAACTTCTCTCTCTACCAATTCACATTCTCACCTTGCACCATGTTTGTTCCAAGTTTAGTGCAGTACACGCATAACTATTCTGAAAGAGAACAGAGGTTAAAAAGAAAACACATCCTTTTCCATTTGTGTTAAGTTCTGAAAACAGAAACATCCCCACTTTTCAACTCTTGGCCTTTCCTGAAGCTGGCTCTTTTACAGTATTGGTTAGCAGCTGCTTAAAACATTCTGATGATTTATAAGCTTAGAACAAACACAAAATAACTCCTCCGCCTACATAGTGAACTCAGGTTCTCTCATCTATAGTTCTATTGCTTAAAAAAGATGAGGTATCTTTCAAAGATTTAGTATAAAGAAAAATAAACTGCAATGATTAACTTAGGTTACTTCCCAGTTCATCACATACTCCTGTTGCAACATCTGTTAAGTATAAGACACTTCAAAATTTAGCTAACATAGCTAAAAATAAGAATATTGTTAAGTATTTTCTCACAATATCACGATTTTTAATGGGATATATAGGTAATTCTATAAATTACCATTTTATTCTTAACACATCTAGGTTTGGTACTCAAAACAATATGAGTCCAAACGTTAAAGCACTGGCTGGAGGCACAAATACAGCACAACAGGAACTATGAAAGCTGCCTTGTACATTCCTGCTTTGTACTACAAACTCAACAAGCGACCTCTTCTTATTCCAAACTGGGACTCACCCCCAAAACTCTGTCAGCTTCCTGATGGCTATGGAAACGGGCAAAAGTCCCCCTGATATTAGGTGTAATTCAAACCTCTACCTTGTGAATGAAGCCAAATTATGAACAAAATTTCTGGAAATGGAAGGTTAGTATAGCCTTGGAATTATTTATATGGAAATGGATCAAACTAAGTTCATTCTAACAATACTGTGTAATCATGATGTTCTCAGTTCTTACTAAGAAATACTTCACCATAGTTTCTTCCATGCTGCAAGGAAAAGTAATTCTAAATGTATGTACAAGAGTCAGGGAGTGATCCCATCAGTATGGTACGGAGTTCCAAATACAAGAAGAAATTGAGAAATGCTTAATGTTTCCACTGTAGAGAAATATTTAATGCAACAGAATTCCTTCTCAAAATCAGTACATTAGTTGCATGCTGTTGTGAAGTACTCACTTTCACTGCTAGTAAAGTTAATTTAAGAGTTAAATTTCCAAAGGAGCTTTTACAGTAGTACGGTATAACAATTGCAGTATGCCACACCTAAAGAGTCTCCCAAAATATTATGTAGCAAACATCAGAACTCACAGCTTGGGGGCTATTTAACAGGTCTGTTTTCAAATACAAAAGTGCTAATATCACAGGTCCAATATTGAGTGGCTTTTAGATTCAATATTCTGTACATACATTACAGAAACGCTGTCCTCCTGTTTTTTGCACTGCTTCACAGACTTCATATTACTTCCCATTCATCTTCCAAATCATCAGGGTGAAGCAGAACAGAGGTGTCATTATTTTTCTGCAAACTGTGGGAATGGCTAAAGGTCTTAGTGAGGCGCTGGAGCAGAGATCCTGAAGTACTGATCGCCCACAGTTCATCTAGAGGGGTCACTGCAAAGCATAAATTATCCATCTTTTAATTACAGTAGCAGGTTCCAGTTCTAAACACTGAATAAATAATATTTGGATCTGTTTTCCCAATTATACCCTGAGAAGGCTTTTACTAATGTGATAAAAACACCCTTGGTGAAACACAGTGTGTGCGGCTCTCCCTGCGTATGGTGAGCTTGAGCACCATCAGGCAGAACTCAAAGCAGACATCACAATGTTTTGGACAGACTGTCATGCAGAACCAACTTGCCTGTTAAACGTGAGACATTCCCAGGAATCTTCTTCCAGTAGTCTCCTGCAGGATTCTTGTCAGTGATGCCGTATCGGCGAGCGACATCTCCGTTGGGGCACCGTGCCCACACAGTCCTGCTACTTAGAGCCAGCTGGCAGGCCTGCAATCCTACAGGGAATTGGACATGAGGAGGGAAAAATCAGGCTCTCCTGGACACTAAATACACTTGCAGAAAGTACTTTGGGAGCAGACATCAAGGCTATAACAGTTTTTATATATTTGTACATGAAGCACCGGTGAACAAAAAAGATTTTAACTGCAGAGTTGGTACTCCCTGCATCTATTGACCATAAGGGTTATCCCAAGATGGATATAATTTGTTATGAGGCCACAGCCACAAGCAACAGCCAATTAGAGGACCTTCATAACATGCTTTTGGAGCCCCCACTGTATGTGACTACCACATGGGGAATAAGCCAACAATTACAATCCTAATTTGTCTAAAAATGGTTAATATCACAGTTCTGGTTAATATTGCAGACACTGTGGATTCTTGCTCCCTCTTCACAAGAGTACTCCACAACTAAGTGCCATGGGTTAATGCAGTGACAAATCTTTAAAAAGCAGACAGCATCAATGCACAGTTATTTAGAAGGAAACAAATTAAATTTAGTTTTATTTAAAGGCAAGGCAGAAGTGTAATTACCTAATCCACAACATATCCAGCACACAGGATTAGTAGAAAGATGTGCAAAATAGTGTAAGGTTTTTGTTACCCACATCTAGGTAAAATATGATGATGTCATATGATGATGTCAGAATTAAATAGAAAACCCCACAGCACAACAGTCTCCCTACTGCTTAGGAATTCTGCTTTGGTTTTAATTGAAAGGGAACTCTACCACTTACTAATTGAGTGGCAGCAGCATGAAATAACACATCAGAAATTCATTTAAAAGATCATATTTCTCCCAATTAACTACTCAGTGTTTTTAAGGAAAACCAAAGTCCTCTTTAAATAATAACCCTTATCAAGCACTTGACTGCCAAAAAAAAAATAAAATTAAGCATTACTATCCAATTTAAAAAGCAACAAGAAAAAAAACCTAAACAAAACAAAACCACTGAGAAAATGGCAGAAACAACAAGGAACTGATGCTGATGCATTAATTTTTACCTGGTACATGTTCCCAGTCAGTGCCTACAGGCATTTCATCTGTAATTCCAACTCGTACATGGACATTCCATTTGCTATCAATTGCCCACAACATCTGATCATTTGGACTTGAATGAATGCTGACCAAGTTGATTCCTACTGGCTATAAAAATTAAGCACAGTATTTAAACTTTGTACTACTTTATCTTTATACTATTGTAGCATTTCTTTTCCACAGAAGTATACAAGAGAAGTAAAATATTTACCAGATACTAAAGACAGGGAGAAATGTAACTGACATTTTTTGGCTATTGTACACAATTATCCATTTTCCAAGAACTTAAGCCCTTTGTAAGTGCAAAAGGAACATGATTGAATGTATCATTGCTGATAATGATATTCCTATTTAATGTTCAGTATTCAAGTCTAATAATGTTAGTATTTGCTTAACCACTGCTATTCCAATCAGATACAGTTTGAACTGCAATTTGGAAGAGGGAGCTCTTCCAATGAAATGCACAAAATGCAGTATTTTCCCTGACAGAAAGTTCTCCTAAAATTTCATAACAGAAGCATGATCTGCATGTATAAATAAGCACATAACTCAGTCCCAGATGGCCCTTCTGTGTACATAACAGTAACCTGCTTTGGTTTTGCTTTTAAAATTCTGGTGCTGACTTGGGTCTGACCAAGCTACAACCAAGTCCAACTTGCATCACCAAATTAATCCTGTCTATTCAGGTTTCAAGGCCCTTGACAGACTATATTCTCATGTTTTCCTCTCATTAGGTATTTGCCCTCTGTTGGAAGCTTGAGGCTGGTAGAGGCTTGATCAAGTGCCTTGACCTGTGGTCACAGTAAATTCACTAGTGGCTGCAGTTTGAACACTTAAAAGTAAAGCCACTAATTGTCTTGAAAAGCACTGACTACATAGAATACACAGCTGCTTAGCTACTTTCAGATTGGTGTTAACCTACTGTCTTGAACAACAACCAAAAAAAAAAAAAAAAAAAACAAAAAAAAAAAAAAAAAAAAAAAAAAAAAAAAAAAAAAAAAAAAAAAAAAAAAAAAAAAAAACACCAAAAAACCAACCCAACCCCAAAACAACAAACCACACCAAAAAACCTCCAAACATGTCCAAAACCAACCCAGCAACCCATCAAATGCCCAAACCACACTAAAAACAAAATACCCCAAAACCCCACACGATTTTCCCATTTGGACTTCTGCTCCTTTTCTGGAAGTGATCCTTACTCCTGGCCCAGTTTCCATTTCTCCCCTCTATTTTTTATTTGCTTCTTTCTACAGCCACTCCCCACTCGTCCCTGCTTAGGTCCCACAGTGCTGCCATGGGGCAGTGCCTCACTCCTGAGCAGCCTCCTGCTCCATCCCATCCCTCGCCACACTCCTGCTCTTGCAGCCCCATGTTTTCACGCAAGGGAGCTTGTGCAGGCTGAAGTACTGCATCAACAGGAGACCTTTGCCTTTCATCTTTTTTTTTTTTTGTATTTTATTGTTTAAAATCCACCTATCTCCTTCTTACCATGTTTTTCTAAATAGCTACCTCATTCCCACATTTAGGACTTTCTGTCCCCTTTCCCCTACATCCTTCACACCACAAACTGACACTGTGTCTGCCTATGCTCTGCAATGCACTTCATGTTCCAACCAGGGTCCTTCATAAACTGTGCCTGACACCTTGGTGGAACTTCTGTTGCTGAACTGTTGATATTTGTGCACTTTGCTCCCCACTCATACGTCAGGCCATGCCTCTCTTCTACTGTCATTTGTCTAGAAGAGAATTCTCTTCTAGAGAGAAAGAGCTGGAGGAGTATTTCCATCCAAAAAGACTTACTGACTGCTTAAACCTGCTACCTAAGCCTGTGCATTGTTACAGATTCACAGGTAGTGGAAGCTAAGAAAAGCAGAGGAAACACCCAAAAGGAGAACCACAAAAGGAGTTGTATGAATCTCAGCTAAATTGGTCCTGATACCACCACAGGCTCAAGCGTAATCAAAGCAATCACTTCTATCCTATTCTGCACCACTACCACTGCTACATCTAAGAAACAAATGGCAATCATCAAAATCAAAATAATGTGTTTAAAAGCTTGGCCAAATATTCTTCTCATTCTTTGATTTTCTAAGTGACCTCATTTCATCCTTAGGTTTCCCTACCTCTCTGTGTATTTCACTTCCAGCTTCTCTTCCTTATTCAGGCTACTCAGCTCTTTCTGATAACCTCACATCAATAAAACAATCCTCTTACTACTACTGCAGAGGATCCAGGCAACTCCTCTACCCCCCAGCTTTCTGCTGTGGAACACCCAGTAAAGGACACATAGTGACATCATTATATACAGCAGCTTTTGGCACAAACCAGGGGCAAGCCACTGGAAACAAATCCAGGCAATTCTTAGAGCCTGTTGCAAAGGTTTCACTTCTGGATTATTTTTTACCCAGAAAGCAGCCATCTGCAACAAGAAGGTACTCTCATGGCTACCACAGTAAGGTGGATAAAATTAATTTTACATATTCTTGACATAATGCACTATTTTCTTAGAACAATCATGCTGATATTATCTCAGATATCTCTCATTATCACTAAGTTTTAATTACCATAAGCATGCTTTAAGTATTTTATAAGTTATATAACAAGAAAATCTCTACAGCTGCAGTTAAAGGTTAAATAGTGTTCTCTCACAGCACTAAAGAGAGATACCTCTACAAATTCATAAATCTGCTGATAACATTTTAGAGACTGATAACCATGAAAATTGATTAATTATTTCAGTGTAGCCTTTACTCAGCTGGTTTAACTTCCAACAGCATTCATGAGATTTATATACCTTGACTGTGAAACATGTCCTATTTGAAATTTACTGGAGAATCCGGAATTTTAAAGAACCTTGCAGCAGTCTCTTAGCCTTCCTGCTCCGATGCACCGAACTCTGTTTACACATTTATCCACAATATAATCACCACTGTGAGAGACCAAACTGTTATGGATCATTCATGGATCCAGTGCTGTTTGATAAAAAAATTGCAGAACATTGTTTTTCTATTACTGGGGGTGCCAAACATTTCTAAACTCTAAAAATGTCAGAAGTCTGACTGTTTTAGCCAGTCAGGTCTGAATGCACATTCCCCATCCTTTGTCTTGTGCCTAGGCTACAAACACCCCAGTCACTCCCTGTCTTTTGATATGAAGAATTCCCCACCAGTACCACGGACTGCAACACTATCAACTATGTCCTTTTCAACATTAAAGCAATCTACTAAGAACTGTGGATATGTTTGTTGTCTGCTACAAATAAAAACAATGAAAACCAGCTTGTGACATGTCTATTGTGAAAATAGTGTTGATAAAATGAAATCAACCTGAAGGAATCACATAACTGGCAAATTGTTAAATGATATCAAGAAACAATGTCTGTGTAATACATATTTATGTTATCAAGTTGTCTGTTAGCTTTGTAATTCTGTGCAAGTTACTTCTTTTCTTTCTGCAAACCACAGAGAAGTAAGTTTAGGTGTAAGAATTTAACTTAAACAATACTACCAAACAAAATCCAATGTAAAAACAAACACATTTCCCCACCCACTCTCCCCTACATACCACACAAAAGTTTTGTCTTATTGGTCACAACTGAACCCAAATGGTTAAAGTTCCTTGTCAAGGAAGAAAGGACAAACACACACGCACACAAAAAAGGCACCAGAACATTTTCCACGTCACTTTTCAGGAGCACAGAGTCCATGTACCAGCAAACCTCCATTATCTCTGTTCTGCTGCAAATATCCAGGATAAGGAAGACTAAACATAACATTATCAGTCTGTCCCAGCCCAATCCTTTTTGTAACAGGTTGGGGGCCACATTCAGCACAAATGTTCTCCTCGCCTTCAAAAGACAAAGCAGAAACACCTTCAGCTGGTCCAGGCCAGGCTGTAAGGTCACATCAGGGATACTTCTCACACTCTTGAGTATTCTGAGTGTATCAGACTAATCTGACTATTTTCATGACTAACAGCATCCAGACCCGCCTAATGAGGATAACAAACAAAGAATGCAACTTAGACTCTCCCCAAATACAGGCCTATTTACATATTATTTTCTGAGGTCCATTTAAATGAAGGTTATAAAGCCCTTTCAGCATTAGCTTCCTAAATTAAGTGCTGCTATTTTCTCTGCAAAGAAGTTCAAGGCATTATACAGGACCAGGAAAGATGAATCTATGTTTGGTCTTCCTTGATGCCACATGTTCTTCAGTAAAGCTGGCACTAATTTTTCAGAGAAACATAACTATTGTGTGTAAAACTGGAGCATTATTTTCCTCAGGAGCCTTAGAACAACAGCAGGACCCTTTGCCCCACTTTCTGCCTTCTGTGAATAAAAGGGACAAAGGCCTTAGTTGAGTATTTCCAACCAAGGAGGTATCTATGTGCTATCTATGACTAGCACAATCTGGAAGACAAAGCAAAGCCAAGGAGGAAATCCCTTGACCTCTCCCTTCTGTTAGCTCTAAATTTTTTATTCCAACATTTTTTCTTGCAGAAATATGGGAAAGACATTAACATGTGGTATCGAATCATAGAAGAGATCAAACCAAACCCATGCAACTACTCAACATGTTCTCAATAGAACCATAAAATACTTTAAAAACACTTCGTAAAACTGTTCCTTAGAAGCAATTAAAAAAAGAAATAATTTAAATTTCATGTAACCACTTTAGAGACCACACAAACTCCAGGCTTATGCAGGTTTGCCCAACTGTCTTCTGGTCACACTGTTTTATAGCTAAGATTATCAACTGTAGTGTAGGAGATAATTCCCACTACAGGTATATTTAATAACATACTGAAGAACTGAACTGTTAGGAGAATAAGAATTAATTATTTACAGAAATGTGCGTTAAGTAAACACTAAGCGCAAATTCCCAGGAAACAGAACATAATTTAACACTAGGTAATAAAAACCTTGTATAAGCAAACCTGAGTAACCAAGGATTTTTTTATAAACACACTTTTAATGAGCATCAGTGAAACACCCTTTCATGCAGCCTATGCCTGTAAAGTAGCCCTCTTTAATTTTTGAAACTTAAATAGCTTTTAAGGAGAGAAAGGAGATAAACCATTTTTTGGGGGTTATAGGGAGGGGCCTTCAAGCTCCTAATTCAAGGCCAAAGGGTCTGATGTGCCCAGCAGATATCCCAGGGGGTCTCCTTACTCTGTGCAACCATAGCTCATATCTGCTAAATCATGACGATCATCCTCTACCGATGGATTTTTATACCATGGTGCTTTTATTTTTGAATAGAATATCTCTGAAAAACTATCAAAACTTAATGATAGTTGTGGTTACTTTATTTGCCCAACTGAATGTTAAATATTATTTCTTCATCTCTCTGAAGAATAATTACATATCAAATTCTGTGTTAATTAACCAAAATATGTGAATATTGGAAGAGTTGCAGATATGAGGAAGCTCCAAGTAATTACCAAACTGAAGTATGAAAACTGAAGGTTCTCTTTCCCACAATTGTTGTTTTAAACGTAAGCCAGCCTTGCCAAAAAGCAAATACACCACCTTGAGATCACGTTTTAGAAGGACACGGGAGGACTGCCCACTGAATTTTCTGGGTGCACTGCACGTTGGGCACTTTCTGTGATCTGAAGCTTCTGGAGCTGATAACAATTGCTATCTCCCACGACAGGCCACACGCACGCTTTTCTGAGCGCGGCGATAGCCCCGCCTTAACACAAGTACCAGAAGGCTAAAAGCCCACAGCAGCAAAACAGTGAAATACAGTGACAGCAGTTTTCTTAACTAGCAACAAGGAGGAAGATAATAAGCACTACGCTGAGCAATGGAATCAGCGTGAGGCAACTTCAGAACAAATGCTGAAATTGCGTTTTTTCAGCCTCTAAAAGCACCTTTTATGTAACTTACAATTACTTAAGATAGGCATGCCTGTGAAGAATAGCACAGACTTGAACTTAAACATTATGGCATTCTAAATCAGCTAAATAAAAGACACAGCTGCAGAAGCTTTGATCTCCTATACTTATTCACAACCCACCTTGAGACAGCTGCTCTTACTACTGCCAAACAGCTTTTCTCTACATCATCTTGAAAAGTGCAGTCCTCCAGGAAAATCTTCTCCCTATTAATGTCTTCAGAGGCCTCACATGAGTGAAGATATACAGAACAACAGACTAGTTAGTCTGGTCTAGAGAGAGTCAGGCCTAATGACTGTATTACTTCTCCAACCTAAGCAGACTTTGGTTAATAAAAGATACTTCCTCTGAATCTCATCTCAGCACTCCAAAGCAGAACTCATGGTAGCTCAGAAGATGTCTGTGTGATGGCTGAGTAATGCAAGCTGGTCTGTGCTAGTGAAAACCACTGGACTTGGAAAAACAGGCATGGGAATACTACATTGGAAAAAACAGAGACTTCCATGACAAGGACGTTCAAAAGTAGATGATGATTCTGAAGTAAAAGTTATAAAGCATTTTCAACAGAAAAAATTCTTTCCCCTCTAAATATTCAATTCTTGAAGATCATTTCAAACAAGCCCTTCCTACATTTTAGCTTAATGGCAAAATCTGATCTTGAGGACTGCTCAACCACTTCCTCCTCTAAGTACCACTTAATGCAGAACTGGCCTTAATAACAGCAGAAATCTCACTGAGAAATGCAAAAGCAAGGCAGATGCAGAACAAAGTCCCCAGATCCACAATAAGTGTTCTGTAAGGTAAGCAGAATTTTATCTAAATAAAGGAAACAAAACAAAGATGATGACAACCATTTCTAACAAGTCAGCACTCATCTGTAAGGCACAACCAACACCTTACCTTTTCTTGACATATGTTCAATGTAAGGTATTGGAAAAGAAGTTAAATCTATCCTGTAGTGATTTTTCAGAATTACAGACAATTTGCCTAAATTTTAATGGCATTTTTAGACTACCATTTGCTTTGTAGTCTTAATATTTTTTTAATGACTGTTAAAGCATGAACAGACCATATTTAGTTTTTTTGGAAGTCTGTGTGCAAGAAAAAAAATAGCTCCTCCTACACCAGTAAGAATTTCTACTACCTATAAGAATTTCTCTTACCTATGATATCAAGCCTAAAGTAAAGAGACACAATTACCAGGCTGTTTATTGGAACAGCAGTAAATCAGAAGTTTCTCTAACTTGAAACACACAAAATGCAGGTGACATGTTTATGGCAAACTAAGTCAAGCAGTGCTCATCTGCTGAGACCCTGGGAACTACAAAAGATCAACTAAAGCTTTATGCAGTAGCCAAACGTTTCCCTAAATAAATCCTTCATACTTTGTAGTTCAGACAAGCTATGTGAATATTTAAACAGACCTCTGCATTTAATAGCATCACTTTTTCAATTCTATTCTCTATGAAATTTGGTTACAAATGAACAAAGAGCAGCAATTAAAGAAGTGACAATAAAATGTCTCAATCTATTTTTAGAGTAAGGCTGATTATTTACAATGAGTAGATGATTAGTTACTCATTACAAATATTTGTTGTGTTTCCTTTAATTTTGTCAGGTAAAGTTATTTATCTGATAGATGCCTTAATGTGAATCTGAGAAGGTGGATTTCAAGGCCAGTTTTTAAACTGTGGGAAGTAAAGAGTTTCTCAAGATCAGATTTTGTCTCAGCATCTTTTTCAGAAGGTACCAGAAATCAAAGCTGAAATGTTCAAAGAATTATTTTCAAACAGTTCAACTTGGGGGGACTTTTGAAAGCAATTTAAAGACTTTTACCTTTTGATCAAGCTCGACTCTTTAATAATCTAAATTAGTCTTACAGTCTATACTAATTTTCTATTTTATTTTTAGTTATTTTTCCTTTAGGCCAGAAATTGGAAAAGCATTAAATCATAATAAAGATACACATGTATAAAAAGTTACTCTATATTATCTATATAAATAATACTTGCATTTCCTCTTTTTTTTTAATTAGTTTTTTTAATATATGTAAAAATATATATGTAT
The DNA here is from genome assembly GCA_013400585.1 of Chloropsis cyanopogon. Classification (NCBI taxonomy): domain Eukaryota; kingdom Metazoa; phylum Chordata; class Aves; order Passeriformes; family Irenidae; genus Chloropsis; species Chloropsis cyanopogon. Next base: position 21,581 of record WEZZ01033212.1, on the reverse strand, counting down.
TTTGAGACCTGTTACAACAGATGAATAGTTTTATCCTGCATGTTAACAACAGAATGGAAAAACATTTTCTATTTTGTGGTCTAGAATAATTTCATCAAAGCATTTTGATTAGTTTTGCCAATGTCCTTGAAGCAGCTTCCAAAAAGCTGCTTAACTACATAATTATTTTACTTCTAAGACTGCAGAACCAAATTGATGAATCACAGAAAACAGCTATATATAAACTACTACTGCTCAAGATACTCTAATGATGTTATCAACCACTTCTGAAGTACTGGATAAAATAAAAAAGGAGGGCAGAGAACATATAATGTCATTCTTCATCTCAAGAGATGCTTCAGTAAGGAGGTACAGAGGGAAGAGTAACAAACAAGAATGGGTTTCATCTTGATTTAAGAAAAAAATACAGTATCACAGAGCCAAAGACTGAACTTAAATTACATTCACTCATTTTACCATGAGCAAAATCTCATCAAAACTGCAGTCTCTGAATACCTTTGTGAAGTTATGCAAAGATGAATGCTGTGCAACTGCAGCACTGCTTTAAGGAGAAGTGACACCATAAAAGCAGAGTCTGCAGCTGCTCACAAGCCACTCCTGAGTCATGAGATCTGGGACAGGCAAGTCATATTGGCCCTGACATTTACTAGGGAATGAAATATCCACAGTTGGTTTTAAATTATGCTATTTGAGAGTGCTCCTGTACTTGAAGTAAGTGAAAAGCAATTTTGATTTCATTCTTCAAACAGAAAATGGCTGAATCATTCACATACGCTTCTTACAGTATTTCTGTTGTTCTGAACGTAACAGCAAAGCAGCATGAACTGTGTCAAAGTCAATTACGGGTCAGAACAGTAAGGTGCTCCTAATAAGCAAATATTGTTCGCTTAATAGTTCACTCTTCAGACATCATGTCATATTTGTTTTCCAAATAGTATGTTAGTATTTGGAAATACTTTTAAAGTTCACATATTTTCTCATTTTGCATTTAGCCCCTGCAAAAGCATGAATGGCTGCTCATTTAATGACTTCTTTTAACATGCTGGAATTGTCACAAAACAAGCATTTAACCCATGAGTCTTCATCTTCTCTGGAAGCAATGTTTGAATTCTTGCCCCTTCATATTGACCCATTAAATTTGCCATGTCAGGAGTTGGCAAAATAACAGGAAAGGGAATGACACTGCTCTGGGTATCAGAAGGTTATAATTTTTGGAAGGCAACGTCATCCAGCTTTGTTGATAAGATTATGGGAAATAACTTGATTTTCAACCTTGTCCACTTTCTACATAAGGAAGTCACTGCCAAATCATAAACCACAGCAAATCCCAATTCTTGTAAACACCTTCGTGTTGAGTAGTTTGATCTACTTCAGTGGAGGAGGAGAGAATCACTTAGTACAGAGAAAATAGTATCAGCATAGAGAAACAGCTTTTTGGGCTACTCTCCTGGACAGACTGCTGGTAAGAAGATAGTACACAAGTTTAATTCTCTGTCTCTTGGCAAACTCAGTTTAAATGGAATGTTTCTTCCTCTTTTTTTAAAGAATACTGCCTTTATGGGAGACATCATCACTGACACCTTCAGTCTCGTCTTCCTGCTGCCCTCCCCCCCCCCCTTGCTGGCAGGGACAACATGTTAGAAATATCCACCTGCAGCACACCAAGAACAAGCACTGTAACCAAATCCTTTTTGCAACTGATATTGGCACCTATTTATCAGTCTGCCCTGCCATTCTGCAAAACAAGGTACCATTTCTCCAGAACCACATTCCCTGTACAGAATTAGTCAACTAACCAGTGCTGTGCTGGTTTATGGGATGTATATCTGCAGCTTTCATTTCCCTGTTCCCCTGTCCTTCTTTGCTGTTACACCCTGAGATACACACAAGCCAACAACTGGCTGTTGAGAGATTAGCAGAACTAAAAGCAAATTATGTAAAAACCAAATAAATGATTGCAACTCCACTGCCACAGATTTACTTCTATTTCTTAATGTGTACTTTTGAAAGCACCACACATTTCAAAATCTTTAGGATAAATGCTGCAACATCATAGAATGTCAATCAAGTATGCAAACACACCCAGTGCTACCGTGCTAGACCAGCAGACAGTTCAGTTCAAGCCATTTCGTGCCAAGGAGTAAAGAATGAAATCAGTAGTCAGAGGTCAGCTCCATTACAGCAGTCCCAACCCACAAGAGAAATTACTCCCATTTCATAGATTAACTTGCAAAGTATTAGAGCAGCAATGAAAGCAAGAACTGTGGTTTAAGGAGCATTTAAAAAGAAAACAACCAAAAAACAAACAACAAACAGACACTGGAGAAACAGGTTTTGTCAGTTTTCTATATTTTTTCAAATATGCTTCCAGGTTACTTTAGGAGGCTTCTTTCAACTCTGATCCTCCCTGGCAGTTAGAAAGGATATAAAGTTTGCCCATTCTGGTAACAAAGGAAAGAGCTGCATTGGTACTGCATGCTTACAAAGCACTGCACGACAAGCCAAGTCCCTGAATTCAGGCACAGCACCCCAGTAAGCACCCCAGACTCACAAGGGTGAGGATAAAGGAAGAGGGAGGCAGGAGTTTCAGCACCACGCCACTTGAGCAGAGCCTTCCCACACCCTCCGCTCTGCGCTGTTTGCCCATCCTGCCTCTTGCGTAGCACACAGAAGGCACTCAGCACAGCTCCATGCTACACTCTCCTATAAAACCTGGCTCTACTGTTTTCCATGAATTCTAAAATTACTGTTTTATTGTTTAGCATAGAGCTAAACCACCGGGTTACAAAGAATTGTAATCAGCATTTTACCTGTATAGGTGGCTCAATCATTATCCACGCGGGAAGCATCAAACTTGGGTTAAGAGGTTGAGTTCCTACACGGAAATAAATGCCACCATTGGTGTCACAGGCCCAAACATGCTGATTTCCACAGGTCAAGCTGATCAGCTTTACACCACCTAATAACAAAGAGATTATTAGCAACCTGGCATTTTCCTTTCAAATTTGGCTAATAATCAGAACTTGTATTTAGACTTCATTGTATTAAACAACCTTCAGTCACATAAAAATTATTAGAAGTTAATACAACTTGTGAGAGGATAAAAAAAATTGCGGGATACAATGAACAAAACCAACAGGTAGTACATATGTGAGAAATTTCTCTTCTAAATCTAAAAATAAATGTTTTAGTCATAGGAGACTGCAATTTCTAAAGCACATTATAAACACGCTATTACAATAACCAAATTCAAGCAGGGAACCATTCCATGACAAATGTTATCGGTGCCTAGACAAACTTTCACATGACCTAACATGAACTCTTTCCTGTAGCTGGGCAGGCCTGGAGACTTTTAAAGGTGTTATCTGATAGTACAGTCAGCAAAGAACATTCCTAATGCCACCAGCATTTCAAAAATATGAGAGCATATGGGATATGTATTTCAGTGTTAACATACCAGTGTCACATTTGTAAATAAAGGAACTGATTTTCAAATGGATTTATATTCACCACTGTACATATTTATTACACCAGTCTCAAACGTGCAGTAGTATTTTAACCCTGTCAGCACCATGAAAACAAACATGCCAAGTAAGCCTGTCTTGGAATTATGGTGTGGTTTGTGTTAGGGTTTAGTCTAGATTCCTGCAAAGACAGTAGAGATGCAAACCTGGTATTTTAGACTAAAAGGAGCTGCTACTTAACTGTCTACTGAAACTCTTACTCTTTCAAAATAATTTAAAAATAGCCACCAAACGTAATGTATCTAACATTTGATTTCCTTTTTTCACCCCATGTTGGACAAAAACAAAGCTAAGTAATGGAAAACAAGTTCCAAAGAAAGTGGGACCCAAGCAGCACAGATCCACTACAGAAGGAATGCTCTGGTCAGACTCCAAACTAAAGACTCTAGAAATAGCCTTGCTGGTTAACTGAACATGACAGTGCTGCTTGGGATATCCCATTCCTGGTAACAGTTCTGTTTTCAGGGATGTGAAATTTGGCAACAAATCCTTGTGAAGTGCATCAGACACAGCATTCCTTAAAGAGGGGCTTGGAATTTTATCCACAGAGTGCAAGTTCAAAGTATTTATTTCTGCAGAATGCGATATTCCCAATTGTTAGGGCTTGCTGGGGAAAAGAACAGGAAACAACAGGACAACATAGCTTTATCTTTTAATTATCTGTAGTAAACAGATCTCATTTACCAAATTTATTTAATTTTCTGAATCACAAGAATAGAAACCAACCTATCTCATCCCAAAATTTCCTTTAACCAGATAGCTTCATATAAAAACCAAAATGGCAAACAAACTTCTACTGCTTGGGATGAGAACACCTATAGCAACTTTCTTTTGTAGACCGAGGCTTGAGTTTGAGCTGCAAAGCCAAAATCTTACTTAAAACTTCATTATTTTTTTCTAATAAATTAAGCCTCAAAGCAATGGCTTTGTCACACGATATCTCAGCTGTCCAAGTGTTTTGATCCAGACAAGCATCAGGCACTCAAACATGGAATCACATATCACCTACTCGGCATGGCTGGTATTATTTATGTCTACAGTACAATCTGATATTCAAAAACACAGCCCTTATGTAAATGTTTTGGGGTTTCTCCCTCCTCCCACTTACTGTTTGTATCTTAGGAGAAGGTCATGTTAACCACATTCACCAACTGTTTTAGAGCAAGTAGCATGAATCAGCACCATTATTTATTGTTAAAACCTAAAGGTTATTCTACTGTATTTAGAAACCTTGACAGTGATAGTGGAATGCTAATCAAAATAATCTACTGGGTGCTACTCCCAGTACATAATATAAAAGGCAAGATACTACCAACATAATAAGAATATTTCAACCTTAATGCTGGTAAACCCCATCACTTCCACAGAGAATTCTGAACTGCACTTTACAGAAAGTTGCTCCCACCCTGCCTGCCCTCTGCAGTCACAGTCCTAATGTTTCTGGAGTAAATTTGAACATACGCTTGACACAGTAACAATAACTCTCCAATTTCTTCAGACCCATTACAACAAATAAAGGCTCTTCTATTATAGCCATGGATATGCACTTACTAAGCAGTGATGTACCACGTGCAACTAAATGGAGGAAAAATGCCTAAAACATTTTCATATTTCAGTGCTAACCCACAGTGACAGGTACAGTGGAGTGTTTTGAGTATTTCCTGACAAATCTTTCTTCTATGCCACCACCATGTGCCAGAGCTGACAGAACAGCTGAATGTAAAGGTTGAATTTCTGAACTGCTGAAGTTCACAGGCCAGGTATTACAGTCAGTTAACAACAATTACACTGATTTCCTGTATGAATTCTTTTGAGATTTTCAGCCAATGGCCAGAAGTTACTTATTTTTTCAGTTAAACAGCTACTGTCCAAACTGCTGAAAAGCAGTGGTTCATGAGAAGAGTTTCAAACCACACTAAGGAACATGAGAAGGACACAGCGGCCAAATCTATCCTGTAGGTCAGTAAAAGTAAAAGGCATCAATCAGTGTTTAAACTATGGTATGATGAGTGATTTGGAACCAATTCATCATGTCTGAAAAACAACTGGTGTACAACTGAAAAACAAGTCAATTTTAAAAGACACGTGTTAGAATTTTTCCATGAAGTACTATAAACTACACATTAAAATTGTACATGAGGCTTAAACATTATTACATCATTATAAATCTAAACATGAGTGTTATCAGCTGCATCACTCATGAATGATTCCATTCTTGGAGCATAATTCTTCCTTGGCAGGAGCTAAAAATGTGTTTAACCACAAAATTCAGACCTTTGTGCCCTAGACTAGGTGATTATGGCTGCACTGAGGTACAAGAGCCAGCCTAGTTAAAGCTGCTGGAGCCCCTGCACAGCACTGTGTCAGGCTGAGCCACTTCAGACTGACCAACTGCAAGATGCACTGAACACACACAAAGTACCTTGCAAACAGGAAACTTCTTGTCTCCAGGAAAAGGCTAAACAGAACACTCTTTGAAAGCTACATCTGTTCCTGATATTTTACAATCACCTGACAACAGGTACTATTTAATCCAGTAAATGTTATATTCTACATCAGTAAACTGAAAGATCCTTCTGGAAAATATGGTGTGCTAAGAGACAGTGTACTCAATAAAAACGTCGTACCTAGCTGGGAGAGATCCAGTTTTGTCCAATGCATCCCTGTTGGGCAGCTGGAGGAAAGTGTTCTGATAAATATCTGCCCAAGACTATCCAAGCCCCAAATGGCATCCTGGCAGGCAGAGTAGTGCACCATTTCAGCCTCCGGTGGCAGCTGCACCGTAGAAGGACGGAAATGAGGATTCTGATCACTGACACAAAACAGATCCTTGTTGCTTTGGCACAGCCACAAAAAGCTTCCTATGGAAAGGACACTTCTGTTATTAAAAGAATTCCTAATCCACTCTGAGAAAGCTTACACATCTACTTTTTGTGAAAAAAATTATCAAAACATTTGACAGCAAAACTAAAGCTTCTTGGCTATCTCATAGGGTAAGGCTTTGAAGTACAAATACACATCCTAAGCCCTTATTTAGGCACTTAAATACTCCATTTCTCAAATAAAGGAAGTAGTAAGTGATCTCATTTGAAGAAATGTTTCATTTGAAGGAACTAATAGAGAGAAGACACATGTAACAGTGCACTATCACCTCTCTTTATTCTTTTGCTCTTTTATATCCCTGATAATAGCCTTTGAAAAGCAGCATTCTTTTTCAGCTCTAAACCACATTTTTGCCACTAAAGCCAGTGTACTCAGATAATGCAATTGCTTACTACTGTAACCAGCAGTTCAATTCCCTGACAGGGTCTCACTTTTACTAATAATGGGCAATTTTGCTGCAGTAACTGCACTGACAGGAGAAGCACTTGGATACTACAGGCATTTCAGCAAAGCATGCTCTGAAATTTCCAACTACAAATTCTGGGCAATTCATGCTTTGGCAGTTTATGAAGTTGCTGCCCCTGAGGAACACCCATTTCTCTGTTGGATGCCACTCCATACCAAAGGTGAGAGTGGAATATACGTTATTTTAATCTCCAGTAGTTTCACAGACATACTTCCACCCTACTTCAACTACTTCAGATCCCTGCAAACAGAAAAGACAACCAAAATCTGAAGTAATTCAGGATATTTAATTACTTACACCATCAATTCCACTCTGCAGGTATTATATACCTGCACTTCTAATTTACCAACCTTCTTTAGATGAAGCTGGGGAAGCCAACACAAAAATCCATTTTGTGGCAGAAGCAGTACCACGAGGCACAATATTATTCCAATATGTGCCTTCAAAGAAAGAAAGAGTGGCATTAATAGAAAACACAATTTTCTGTTAAAATTTGTTATTTAAAATTTAGAAGAGATTCTATTGCAATCAATTATTAAATATATTTTAGACAAGATTTTCTATTAAAATCTTTCAAGAAACTGCTGTGGGGAGGGGGAAGCCTCCTCCTGACACCTATGTAAACACACAGAGAGAAAACTGGGAATGCAGAAGAAGATAAAGAAGAATATTAATGGTCTTCAATAGGGGACCAATTTGGTGATGAGGTTAAACAATATCCTAGATGTATTGTTAGTGTTTACCTAAACAAAGTATTATATTTTGAGAACTGTAGGAAGAAAAATAAAGCAATCCCTCTATTAGCACTGTAAAATCATAACATTAGTGTCTTGCACAGTCACACTGACCATGAGCCAGACTCCACCGTGCAAGATAAAAAATTAAGATGCAAAAGCACACCAACCTATTAAGTTTCCCTTTGCTACATGGAATTCGTTTTTGCCTGAAGAGATCCAGACTCCACTGCCATTAACTCCGAGGAGGCTGGGCTGACACTGAAGCTGCTGTGACCAAAATGCCATTCGAAGCTTGTCAGCCACCTTCTCCACAGGTGCCTGAGCTGCTGTTGCCACCGTGTGAGTTGCCTGGATTATGGTCTGGAACAGGCTGCACTGGTCAAACACTACATAATCAGTGATGCTTACCTGGGGGAAAAAGAAAAAAGTGCTCTTGATAATTACTTAAGCTGTGGGGTGAACTGCACAATATTTCACCAGAAACTTTTTGAGAATTCAAAGTGTAGGAAGGGAAAAATAAAAAGGGTACATTTTGAGTAACTGTCCTGCTAATAAGCCACAATCAGTATTAAATGCCAGCTTACAACTCCCTTCTCTCCAACAATCCATGTAGAAATCTGAATTTTAAGACAGCCCTTTGTTTTAGGATGTCTCTCTCTAAAAACATGCCAAACTCTGCAAGCTAAGAGGTGAATTTTCAATTTCCCAAAGGAAGAGAGAAACTTGCACATATAGCAATTCAAACCACACGACAAAAACTTGAATGCAATACTCCTTAGCAACTACCTCATGGACATTTTAATTTAGTGCAGAAGGAGGTCTAAATAAGTAATTGCCCAAGTTCTGTCATGGACAACCAGGCTGGCAACACTCTGGGACACTCATAGAAAGGAACAAAATGCCTAAGAGCACAAAAAGAGCAGCAGTTTGCCAATAACCTCAAAGCCAAGCTACTCATGATGCCCACAAGCAAAAAGCGATTATACATGCAAATAGACCAAAATTCTTGTAACTAAGATAGCATGTAGACAAAATTTCTTTAAGACTGTTTTCGTACTCCCTTCTTCCCCACCCCTATCTCAGGAGGAAACAAGAAAAGCCGGAAAAACCAGAGTCAGGAATTCCAAATCAATAGCAGACAGTACTTGCAGTAACCCAGTTGGTTTCACCCACATGAACTGTGGCTGAAGCAAGCAGCTCCACATGGCTCAAAGAAACCTCAACTGAATGGAAAAATATGAAACACATTCTTTTGCATGGTGACTTATTATTTATTTTCTCTAGCTAAGGAAAAGGATGGGCACTGGAAGACAAGAGGAGAGGCTGCGTTCAGCAGCCACTCTTGATGCTCTGCCTCAACAGCATGTCCTATGACCTGGCAGAGCATTTCTTGTGTTCTTGAAAGCTTCTGCAATGCTGCTCTGGATGACCATGGGATGGGTTTCCTTCCCTCTTTATAGCAGACACAGAAAGGGGATTTCAGCCATAGCCACACAAAAACTTAATACACTGAATAAAGTGTACTATTAATTGAATTTTTATTTAGAATCTTGTAGGAAAACAGCACAAATAATCAACCCAAGGTAAAAGACTAAACTGAAAGCAAAATAAAAAAAATGCCTACTTGCCACCAATGGTTGTCATCTCCTTGTGGTTTCTTTGAAACTATACCAGTCCTGAACCAGAGATTGCCATGGATATCCAAAGCCCATAATGTCTGCTGATCACCAAGGGTTATGCACACTGGTTCCAAAGCTTGCATTTCACTGGAAATGCAAACAAGTAAAAATGTTAAAAACCTTAATTCAAATTTATGTTAATGGTATTTTAAGGAAGCTATTACAATGCTAATAGTTTAACACAGCTGAAACTCAGTAGGGCCAAGCTAAAAAACACATTTGACATTAAATTTTCAGTTTTTCAGTACTCTATATTTTATTTGTTTAAGTAAAAAACAGTCAACAACAACTACAACAGAAACAGCGAGTCCTTCAAGGATCACTCAAGATTTGAAACTTGGATACGTAACAGTAAAACTAAACAAGCCCTATTTTGTTCAGTAAATAAGCAATCAACTCCTGTGTTCTTTAAGTTTTTGATAAAACATCTTCGTAAATATATCTCCTCAACTTCCTTGACCTATTCTGAGAACAATACCTGCAGTTCAGGGACCACAAAGAGAAAACTCAACTATGTGACAGAGATAAATGCTGAATTTAGGACTGTAAGTTTCCTGCATAAATAAACGATTTTTAAGCTCAGAAAGTCAACAGGGTCAAGTGATCATATCAGACACTGAAAAGGTAGCAAACAATGCTAGTTCTTTCAGATAACCTTTCTTGACAATATAAGAACAAATAGTGACTGCCTTCTGCAATTTTAACATAAAGCCCAAGAACATGAAATGTACCTAAGTTGTAGGTCAAGCCGGTATTTTCATTAAACAAACTCATTAAAGTACAAGTAAATTTCACATTTGAACAAAGACACAGTAGCTTCTCAGACTGTTCAAGAGCCAAATACCAGGCTGGGAGGTAGCACAAGTTAAGGTTTCACAACAGGATATTCAGTAGATAAAATCTCTTGACAAGAACTTGAATTTTTTCCTAAACTTGCGCCAGGCTGATGTCACAAGAGACACTAAATTCTACATTCTTAAAGCCAGCAGTAGAGACTCAGTGCTTTTAACTTTATCACAAAGGAACTACCATGAGCATAGGATCAACTACAAAGCTAAATACCAACTACACAAAGTAGTCATAAAAATCTGTGGCTGGGGAGTGCAGAAGTGTTATCCAGCTGTGTGGATGACCAAGAAAATGCATATATTTAATCTCAGAAAAAAAAAAAAAAAAGAAAAAACCTCTCAAAAAACTGGAGAGCTCCTTAAAACCATGATGCCACAGATTAAAGAAGCTGTGTTCTTATATTACATTCTGTATTCTTATATTAAAAATATTTTATTTTTAATTTTAAAATCATGTTGACAGACATTATAAAGATCCTTTAAAGTTTCTCCTCACTCTTTACACCTGCTTCTGTTTATGACAATTCCTTTCATTACACAGCAGTCATGGCTGGCTGACTGGCTGGCAGGAAGGAAGGAAGTACAGACAGAGAGACAGCTAAAATAGATATATACACACACACAGTGGTTGACAGACACATGAGCTCAGGTAATACTTTTTCAAGCATCGAGAAGTTCCAGCACAATGATTTGTGTCATTCTGGTTATGCCCAGAATGTCCCACTGGAGTTTTACCTGACAATGTCACTCTTCCACTGCTCTCCCTCAGGACAGAAGCTGCGCACTCCCTCCCGATACAGCAGGGCCCGCTGCTCGCTCAGAGCCCACACCACATTATTTCTGGAAGTGACCTGTGACAGTGGATAAGGGCAGTCAACCTTTACTGCTCGGGCACAAGGACGGTCCACACTCAGGCCTAGAAATCAGAAAATGAGCATTGCTTTACAACCTTTGGATTTTCGCAACAAAAAGGAAAGAGATAAAGCAACTCAATAAAAGAAAACGCAGAAGGGAATTTCCATGGTGTGCCAGCATTTGTTATTTGATCACAATTTCCTTGAGTGACTGTTCTTTCTATAAACTACTAGTAATTTCCTCTAGTATAGCTGACGTTACATTTTAAAAAATAAGACACTGTACATCCTTCAACATCCTGCACAGTGCAGGTCCAGTCCTGTCATTTCTGTTCCTTTTCTCCCCCTAGTGTCAGCACCAGGAATCTCCATTTATAAAACCTCTATTAGAGCTGACAGAAGCATCAAAGAAAAAGCCAGTAATGGAAGAACTTTTGCCCAAAACATTCCAGGGAGAGAAGCGACCTGATGGGAATAGTGACAGCAGAGCAATTACAAAAGAGCATGCCACAGTGTGTAGTACTGAAAGGGGCAGAGAAGTTCTGGTAGATTTACAGGCAGTTTGCACACATTTCTACATCTAATCTACAGCAACGTGTCTTCTTTATGATTACAGCAAAGCTTGGTTTACACATATGAAACTGCATGTGAAACATCGCAGGAGACACAGCCCTTGTTTCATCTCCTCATGCTGCCAAAGTCAGTATGAACAGACTCATGTGTATGATATATTCTAGACTAACAAGGACACTCATTTCTAAACCTCTGAGCACACACTTTTCTTATAAATATTACACAAGACAGTGAAGGGAATGAAAAGATCCTGGAGAAACAATTTTCACTGGCTGCCTCTCATTAGGAAGACTGATATACTGAGAATTTATTTTTGCATCAAAAGACTAATTTGGAAGCCTAAGAACAGTAGCATGTAAGCTGATGTAATCAAACCAATCTCTCAAAGGGAGGAAAAATATTGATTCAAACCTTCACAGAGCCCTGTATGATTAGCATCCAGAATTTACTCTCCATCACCACTATCCATGCCTGTTCGCAGTATGCATGTGACCATGGGCAGGCCACTTGATTTGTCAGGGACTACCACACTTAACTAAAAAAAAAAAAATTTAATAGAGTGTCCTTGAAACAGTGATGTGTACTTAAAACAGTTTTCTTAATCACAAAGAATTTTTGCATTGTGCAAAGTAACTGAACCTAAAAAAGAAATTACAAGAGTGCCAAAATTAAATGAAAGGTAAATATGAATTTTGATAGCCACTCAGACACGATTGTCTTGTTTCTATACATCTTACACCGGGTTTCCCCTTAACCCAGTCCTCCTCTTCATTCACCAGTAATTCCTTCATCATGTTATTGGTAATTTTTCCTTAGTAACTCAGCTCTCTGTGCAAGCCTCACAGGCCTGAGAGTCCTTGATACTTTTCTCCCTTAACTCTAAAACTAGTATTACCATCCTTCATTCCAGCTCCTTGCATTTAGCCTGAATATTGTTTGCATAACACCCTCCAAATACATCTTCTTCTATTCACTGAAGAAATTAAAACTAAGGCCATGACTTCAAAGTCGCCACTACACTACCCCATTTTCCAGTTTGTGCCTCATTCACAGGAAGAAGGCAGCTGCAGATTCCTGCTCCACAGCCCATTCCATCCCCCCATGGCTTTGCTTTCTCTATCCCATAAAACACATACCTCTTGTCTATGCTTCCAGAGCATTTCACCATCTTCTGCCTCAGAATACCTTCCTGTCATTATCAAGTGGTAACTCTTACCTTCTAGAGATCTGTGCTTTTAGAAACACAACGCTTTTACTTTTCCCTATTCTGCCCACTTAAGCCTGAGTTGTTTCAGTGCACCACACCACTTTCAAAGCAAGGATATTATTTTGATATTTTCTATAATCCCTTTCCATTTATCTCCATCCATCTCATATCTTCCTCACGCAATAAATTCTCTGTATTGCATGTACTCCACTTGGCACACACAAAACAAGTGGCCATGAACTGGATTTTCCACTCTCCTAATTACACAAAAATCTCACAACTGTTTCCAAGTGTTTCTCAAGCTAAAAAGGTTTCCTTATGTCCTGGCTGTGGATAAAAGTTTATAGCAAATTGCCATCATTCTATAGACTTGAAATGTAATAATCTCAGCCCACAAAAATTCAAAGAGCCTGCAATTAATTCAGGTACCTGTTTGCAGATAGAGATCTCCATTTGTTCTGATAATCCAGGCAGTGTCATCACTTAGAGCTACAAATACAGCCTGGGGTAAAGCCTCATACCAGTGACGTTTTCCTTTTATAGTTACTTTTCCACAAGCAAAAGCTTTGTTAGTCTTCTGTTCAATCTTCCACAGAAGAGCCCCTGTATGAGAAGTAAAGAAAGAACATAATAGCACTCAGCAATTACTGCAACAGTCACAGGTGATGTGTCCTAGTTACACCTAAACTAATAGGAGGGGAAAAGCAAACCAGTAGCATTAAACAAAAAAGCAAGTTTAAAAAGCCCTTATAATGTTTTTTTCTTTTAAAGCAAGACCAGAACAGTAACTGACTTCTAATATATAATAATAGCTTAAAAAGAAAACCAAGTGGAACTCCAAACTTAACTGCTGGCTTGTACCAGTACATTGCCATATTAATTTCCTTTGAATGATTCCACGAAGTTGCATTTAATTCTATTTTGACATGTTGTGGTTAACATGCTCCCTCATTAATACATCCGTGGCAAACTGTGGATGCTAGACATTTCCACAGATTCAGTGAAAAGCTGGGTGAATTCCTGGAACCGAAGGACAAGAAATGCAGAGGAACAAATTTTTGCCCAGGCAATTTAAGCCACTAACAACTGCAGGCTGAAACTATCAGGCAAACATGACACATGCCCATGCCCTTCACTTTTCTGCAGGGACCTCGTGTTGGATCACTCTCAAGATGCATGAACCCCCACTCTCACCTACTACAAGTACTCTCAAATTGTTTTGGCTACAGCAAAGCTCAGCTACAGATCAAATAGAATTTTTCTTCTTTAAACAGATAGCAAGTCTTCCCCTACAGCCAGAAAGGAAGATTGACATGTGCTTTTAGAGATGACAGGGAAGAAAAGTAGTGGGAAGGTAGGAGACAAAGAAATTAAAATGGCTGAGAAACTTTGTATTTTCACTCCAGTCCTGGCACAATCTGGAAGGCCAAAAATGATGCAAGTTTATAACCAAAACCTGTTTAATTTTAATCCAACATAATCCTCATTCACAACCATCCAGAACAAATGCATATGCAAATGTACTAAAACTTCAAAGTTTTTTTCTTCAGTATTTAAAAAGAAATCAAACCGACCAACCCACGCATACACAAAGCCAATTCTACATTTACAAGAAAAAGAACTTTAAAATTGTGAATCACAGAATGGTTTGGGTGGGAAGGGATCTTAAAGATCATTTAGTTCCAACCCCCCTGCCAGGGCAGGGACACCTCTCACTTGACCAGATTGCTGAAGGCCTCATCCAGCCTGGCCTTGAACACTTCCAGGGATGGGGCATCCACAGTTTCTCTGGGCAACCTCTTCCTGTGCCTCACCACCCTCACAGCCAAGAACGTCTATAGCTCTGTAACAAAAATCAAGGTTTTGTATAGACAAGGAGCTCTTCTCTGCCTACCACTAAACTGCTACTTCTGAAGTTCACTTTAATCAGGCAAATAAATACATGTTGAAAACCTCCCAAAATGCAATGTGAACCTCCTAGAAAGACGGCCACTTAAACTAGAACATGAGATGCAGAGGTAGTGAAGGTGCAGTCATATTACTGTGACTATTAAAAAAAAAAAACCAAACAAAAAGGAATCCAAACCAACACACTAATTTTACACAAAACAAGCCCTAAAAAACCAAGTTTCTGGAAGTAATTGATTTGAAACAAGCAAACAATAAACTGCCTATGTGGAAATTACATGTGCACTGAACTATATATGTAATCTCATAAAGATTACAAGTTTCACCTAATTAAATAATAACTGATACTAAAAAAAAAAACCCACAAAAAATTAAAGAAAATGCTCAAGTCTATCCAAGTTTTATATTTACAAGGTAAGAGTGCAGCAGAAACCAACCTACCTGAGGGGGAAACTGCCACTTGCTGGACTCCATCCTCAAACTTCTGCCAGCGCAGCCCGGCCGCAGGGAGGGCACTGCAGTACAGGCTGCCTCGGTAGTCCAGGCACCAAATGTATTTTTCTGAGACTACCAGGCTCAGGATGCCATATCCAGGGCCAGAGTATCCCATCCAGCTCTCTGCAAACTAAAAACTGTAGAGTCAGAACAGTGTCAGGCATCTTCAAACTGCATAAGAAAATGGGTATACAAGAACAGCAGCTGCCATGTTTTGATTTTAAAAAAGCTAAACTTAATTACTTTAATCAATGAATAAATTTGTCTTATGTAAAATAAAACTGCATATGTCACTGTTCTCTCTAAGGCTGTATGTAAGACTGCTCAAACAACAGACTTAGCAAAAAAATAAACCCCTCCACCCTGCCATCCACTTCCAAAGAAGGAATACATAAAAATTCACAGTCTGCCAGCAGTCCAGGAAATCATTCATTGTCTAGGAAGTGATGAGCAAAGGGAACAAGACAGCTGAAGGGCAGAGACAGCTGAATATCCAACTCCAATACTCTCTGTACGGTAGAGGAGCCACGTCCTGCAGAAATCTGGTTTACAGCCTGCTCTTTTAAATTTTGATTGCTTGCATGAGGTGAACTCAAGCACTGCACACATTACCAGGGGAGGTTTCTGAACATGACAGAGTATAAGAATACCATAACCTGAAACAAAAATCCTCTGCACTTTGGGCTGCAGTTGTTAGTAGATAGGAGACCATCAACTTATAACTCAACCCTTATGAATGAATATTTGTGAGATCTCAATACCAGGCTGTTACAGATCTAAAAGAAACAATATCCCCACCCTACAAGAACTGCATTTCCTTCTTAAGACTTCTGCTAAAAGTCCCAGTGATTCTGGCAATTTTGCAGATTTTACAATTAACTTTAGTACTTCTTTTCTGTAGCATCTATGAAGATTAACCATAAAATAACTATGAAGGAAAGAGGGGTAACAGAAGAAGGAAACTGTCACCATTTTAAACAGTACTAACTACTGCTGGCTGTGGGGCAAAGACTAATCCTTATTCTGAGTATTTACAGGTAAAACAGCCCTTAAGCAGAAGCCAGCCATGTGAGATAATTAGCATTAATTCTTCATGAAGTCAGCTGAATTTGGGAACAGCATCATGCAGAATTTGGACTACTGGGGACCCAAAAAAGCAGCAGCCTCAGAGCGTGACTGGGTTTTACTGTTCAGTCTTTAATGGGCGGGTTTCTAACAGCATTTTTGTTGAGCTGGGAATAATACAGCCAGAACAGCTTCTTTTCATTGCAAGCACACACCACCCATTCTGAAGTCAGATACATCACGTTTTTTAACAGTTACAACACGGACTGTTGTTTGGCTTTATACTTTACATGTGTATTGAATCAAGTAAAAAAATTGCTCTCCTAAAGATGTAAAGGACAGTAATTGCAGGAATGTTTCTTTTGAAAAGCTGTTTCTTTTTAAGGTTAAAGGTACTTTAATTAAACTGAAAAGAAATACCTGATCAGATTTTAACAGCACTATTTCATCTAGGCTTATCTTGGTTACATCCTGTGCACCAGGCACAGCACCAACTTCAGGCATGCTGGTCTCTGAGGATGAATATGGTAATCCATGTCCATAAATATCCTCTTCATCACTTGAGGCAGATTTTTCAGTCTTACTTTCATGAGTGTCTGCTACCCTTTCAGCAGTGCTAGTACTACATTTAGCTTTGACTGCACTTTCAAAATTCCACCCAGAAATGGAACAGTTATCTGAATGAACACTGTCAGAGATGTCACACTGGAGTGCAGAAGGGTCTGACAGAGCACTGTGGATTAGAGAGAGCTGCTGTTGGTCTTCCTCACCAGTTTCATCACTTTCCTTTGGTGTCAGGGATGTCTGGACACCAAGTATACTGTCACATTCCAAAAACATCTGGTCTGTAAGGTCCAGATCTTCAGAAGATTTTTCAGTATCCTGCAGCTTCATTTTATCCAAGTCTTCATCTATTTTACACAATGTAGGAAAATCCTGCTCCTCCTCCTCCTCCTGGCTCAGCTTTCCAGGACAGCATTCACTGCTTGCAGAAACCACACCACCATTACATTCACCACCAACACTGCCTGTCAAGTCTTCTGGGAGCCTCAGAGGAGATGCAGATGTCAAAGTAGCTATAATAGCTGAAGTTCCCATGCCACTGTCACTGTTTGGAAGTTTCTGTAAATCAACCCCATTTCCATTTTCTTCATTAATTAGTGCATTTGCTGACTCAGGAGACTGCAGGACACTGAAAGTTTCTGAACCATTATCTTCTTGCAAGATGGTATGGGACTCCATACTGAACATACTTTCCTGATCTGGAGATCCAGTACTCAAGTGATCGATGCTGCCACTCATTATGCTGGAAGTCATGGAAAAGGAGTCTGCATTCAAGGAATGGGGACTGTCACCAGAAAGCTGACGCTCATAAATTGGTGTGCCTTCCAGAGAGCTGTGGTTTCTCCTTGTCCCACTTTCTGTTATCACACACACACGAAAAAAAAGGAGAAAAGCAGTATTAATAAAATCTATTAAATCCCACTGCCAAGTAAGAAATTAAAATATTTTTAGAACCAGAGGAAGAACAAAGCTAAATCTAAATTTTAGCCATACTGAATTTTTTTTCAACTTTAACATTAAATGATACATATAAAGCCAAAAAAGTCTTAATACAGTAAACAATTAAAACAATCAAGTACTCACAGTACTTCACCAAACTAAAGAGGATGGCTAAGAAAGACACTGTCGAATAATCTGAACAGGATGAATAGATATTACACAATTCCAACATAAAACTGGACACAGTATGGTTCCATTAATGAATACCTTACAACTCAAAGCATGTTTACACAAAGCAAAAGAAATAAATTCCAAAAACATCTAAAAAGACGCCATCAATTTATCACTTTTAAAGGAGATTTTCATCTTAAACAGACATGGCCCAGCAGAACCCCTCAACCATTTCAGAAGCACAACAGCGCAGTATACAGGAAGCCAGCCAGCACAGACTCTTCCATGTAACATGCTCTAACAACGTGCAGAGTCAGGGAAAGTTCTGCTCCACCTACCCTGTTTCTTCTTTTTTTTCTTTTTCACCTTAATTGGCTTTACAATAAGTTCCTGATCAAAGTCTTCGGAGCTGATGGTGCTGAACCGTTGTGAGGAAAGCTGACCTTCTCTCTGAGCTTCTGGAAGTTGGTCTGCACACATCATAAAGCTCGAGCCACTGTCCACAGAGTTCACAGAGCTGCTCCTGCTTCGTGATTCACTTACTACAGAGCAGCCCCTCCTCCTGGTTTCATTGCTCAAGTCTCCCACTCTATCAAAACTTTTCTCTGATAGTGTTGGAGTTTCCAGATCATCTTTCACTGAAGAAGAAGTGCCATTTTTATCACCAGTAACTGAAGGGGAAGTAACCATTTTTTTTTCTGTTTCCACTGAAGGGCTGGATGAGACAGATGAAACTACTGATGATGGGGTCAGCAATTTAGGACTTGTATCTGTTAAAGGATTTGACAATTTTGAATTCACATCTGAAATTGTCCAAAAGAAAAATAAAAGTATAAATACTAGTTCAAGTATAAATACTAGCATCAAGTGAGTAGGGCCATAATTTTGCAGAGTATTGAATGAAAAGAATATTTACGCAAAAAAAATTTCTAAGCTAACAACATTTAAAAATAAATACCTGCGTGTGCACACACACACTATAAACTTCCTGCAAATTAATCTATAAGAAAGCACTTCCCCCACACCCTGTATCAAGCTTCCATTAGGAAAATTCTGAATTTATATTTGTGTAAAAAGAACAGTACAGGTCTGCAGCTTGGAAGATCCAATTCCATTACACACTGAAGTGCCATCCTATATCTTCTTCATTCAAACATTCAGTAGCTTGAAAAAAATCAAGGAAAATTACCAGAAAAATCACTATAGTGATTAGCAGAAAATACACTTCTAA
>WEZZ01033207.1:1087-16379 GCA_013400585.1 Chloropsis cyanopogon | reverse complement strand
GAGAAGATGTATGCAGGTCCCACAACTTCACAAGACATAAATGTAAAGCTAATATCGCTCAAAGATATATGTATATGTATATATATATATATATATATACTCATGGAATGTTTCAAGAATTATAGCAGTTCTCCC
The DNA here is from genome assembly GCA_013400585.1 of Chloropsis cyanopogon. Lineage (NCBI taxonomy): Eukaryota > Metazoa > Chordata > Aves > Passeriformes > Irenidae > Chloropsis > Chloropsis cyanopogon. The sequence continues at coordinate 16,244 of WEZZ01033207.1, read as the reverse complement.
AAACATGCATTGACAGCAAGAGGAAGGAGTGGTTTTTAGCTCTTATGTCCCAGTCTGTACTTTGGTAAGGATTAACAAGCTACTGTGTGTTCACTCCTCTGATTTCATCATAAAGGGGTCTAATTAAGAGTGTTTTAATTTTACAATTTCCAGTTCAATGTCTGATTATGCTCAGTGGGGATGACTTCAAGGAAAATCCTTTCATGGGTTTGTTTAAGTGAACTGGAAATTTTTAAATCTAAAGAACAGAAGAACACTATATAAAAGAATATTTCCTTGCTATCCCCCACCTGTTCCTTTTTTATAAAGGTCATTTTCCTTCCATAACATTGTATTTCTCAATTTAAGCTCAAGAATAATACACTTTTGTGATAATGTAAATCAAGGTGCCCTTGTAGGTAAGACATAATTGCAAGCTTTCTGTACTTCATTAAGCCAGTACTCTCGTACTGTCTCACAATTTAAGAACTTTTTCTATCCAGTTATTTTCATGTTTGCTTTTCTTCCTCACTCCATTTCCAGCTTTTTCATCACCCCTAGTTTAAAGACTTATTATTTTACACCAAATAATAATCACACAATTGCAACAATTTTAACTAGCTCTGTCACAATTTCTTAATTATTTTTTTTTTGTAAATTAGTATGACTGCAATATGTGTCATCAAAATACTCAAGAGAATCTCATAATCTAGAAATTACTTTATAAGAATAGTTGGAGAATTAGCTATTCTCTATTCTTCTTCCAGGCCAGAAGTGCAATGATCCTACCTATTTTCTTCTTACATATAATCATTGCATCCTGGAAACATGCCCTTATTACATACCAATTATGTGCTTTTTGCAGCATGGCATGCAACTAGGAAAAATATTTCCTTGCAAATGATTCATGTGATATGTAATCAAATATCCACACAATAATTACATAGTGGCACTAAATTAATATAAGTATCAGGTATCTTTGAGATATTACGGATTTTTAGATACTTGGTACCTGAAAATCCTTCCCTTAAAGATTGACAACATGTAGTGTATTTTCACCTTGTACTGAACCCTGGTAATTTCTTTCATTATGTGATTATTAACAACTGAGGAAAGCAGTCCTGGAAAACAAAAATCATNGTGTTTTTTTTTTTTTTTTTTTTTTTTTTTTTTTTTTTTTTTTTTTTTTTTTTTTTTTTTTTACTTCAGTGTTACATAAATGGAAGCAAACATAAAGCCAGAAGTCAGTGAGTATCTTTTCAACTGAGAAGATGTATGCAGGTCCCACAACTTCACAANGTCTGATTATGCTCAGTGGGGATGACTTCAAGGAAAATCCTTTCATGGGTTTGTTTAAGTGAACTGGAAATTTTTAAATCTAAAGAACAGAAGAACACTATATAAAAGAATATTTCCTTGCTATCCCCCACCTGTTCCTTTTTTATAAAGGTCATTTTCCTTCCATAACATTGTATTTCTCAATTTAAGCTCAAGAATAATACACTTTTGTGATAATGTAAATCAAGGTGCCCTTGTAGGTAAGACATAATTGCAAGCTTTCTGTACTTCATTAAGCCAGTACTCTCGTACTGTCTCACAATTTAAGAACTTTTTCTATCCAGTTATTTTCATGTTTGCTTTTCTTCCTCACTCCATTTCCAGCTTTTTCATCACCCCTAGTTTAAAGACTTATTATTTTACACCAAATAATAATCACACAATTGCAACAATTTTAACTAGCTCTGTCACAATTTCTTAATTATTTTTTTTTTGTAAATTAGTATGACTGCAATATGTGTCATCAAAATACTCAAGAGAATCTCATAATCTAGAAATTACTTTATAAGAATAGTTGGAGAATTAGCTATTCTCTATTCTTCTTCCAGGCCAGAAGTGCAATGATCCTACCTATTTTCTTCTTACATATAATCATTGCATCCTGGAAACATGCCCTTATTACATACCAATTATGTGCTTTTTGCAGCATGGCATGCAACTAGGAAAAATATTTCCTTGCAAATGATTCATGTGATATGTAATCAAATATCCACACAATAATTACATAGTGGCACTAAATTAATATAAGTATCAGGTATCTTTGAGATATTACGGATTTTTAGATACTTGGTACCTGAAAATCCTTCCCTTAAAGATTGACAACATGTAGTGTATTTTCACCTTGTACTGAACCCTGGTAATTTCTTTCATTATGTGATTATTAACAACTGAGGAAAGCAGTCCTGGAAAACAAAAATCATACAACCAAGCAACCAATAAAACCCCAAAAACCACCCCCAAAAAATTAAAAAAAAAAAAAAAAAAAAAGAAAAAGAGGAGAAGGGATACTTTTGGAGGAATATTATTTGGAATGTTATTTATTGCAGTGAATTACTATAGGTGTGATTCCATTTCCAGATGAAAATACATGAAACCTGGAAAGTTTCCCCAGTATCTGTGTGTGACTTACCATAAGCAATTGGCTCATTGTGAAGAAGAGGAAAGGTAACATGGCATGTCAACTGTGCCATGAGCAGCGGAGGCAGCTTGTGCAACAGCTGAGGCAGAACTGAGGAATCCATTTGTCTAAATACAGCTCTCAGCCCTCTTCATCTTCCCATGCCAGGAAAACCCTGGCAGATAGACTGCCTCCTTGCTTTGTTCTCTGTGGTGTCAGTGGGGCAGCTGTGCCATGTGGCTCTGGAGATGGTGACTGCAGCCTCTGACTGCTGCTCTATGAAAGATTAACAGCTCCAAGATCTGTGTCTGATACATAAATTATTCACGGAATGATGTCACATAGAGGTATGAGTAAGCTCATCTTACAGTGTTGACTTCAGTTCCTTCTTCTTTTACAAGGGGACTGCTGATGGTTACACAGTGAGAAAGGGGGAAGGATTAGCACATAATCATCTTTCCTCTCCATTAAGTTGATGTACTTTGGCTTCACTTTACAATGCACGGCATGGTGGAACAGAGTCTCCTATGGAAACAGCACAGCCTATGGTTCTGCTGTGGTTAGACACACTCACATAAATTTTTGTGATTTGCTTACTGCCTTGAAGTTTGCTAAACGTATTTCAGATACAATGGTGATAATTAAACAAGAAATTCTGTTTAACTCATGAAAAGACCCCAATGAAAACCTTTAAAACTGGTAAATTCAAAATTAAGCTAATATTCTATCTAGGGTGTATAATGAAAAAAGATGAACAGGAATGCATTAAAGACAGAAAGTCAGGATCGATTTCTGTGTTTCTAATTTATTTATTTTGTCATGAGGTAATGATTTAAAAATCATTACATTACATTTCTATATTTAATTCTTCCATTTGTATTTTAAACAAATGAACCATAGTCCATGGAAGTCTATAAACTTCAGCCTACATATGTCAGGACTGTATTGACTCCTCAAAGCAATTTCTGGTGTTTCTTATTTGTTTGTTCTATGTGGTTCTTATTTTGTCCATTATTAACAATACTTTAAAAATCTTATTCTTCCAAGAATTTATTGCTTTTAAGCATGGTTTATTCATTATTGGTATGTGAAGTTCTTTCATAATAGAAACAAAATTGATGCATGTAGTGCAAATTCAGAATGTCTGAAAGCAAGTTTTGAAAGACAGCTCTTCATTTGTCGTGTCTCTTGAATCTTTACACACCTGTTAATAAGACTTCACAGTAGTTTTCTGCTCCTTTCTTCTCTCTTTTCCTGTTAAAAATCAATCATCTGGATTTCCATAATGAGCAGAGCTCTTTCTAAGTGCTAAAGAATATACTGGTAATGATTTCTCTTATACCTACAGTAAGAGAAAAAATTTAACCTTCAGTTATATAAGGGTTACAACCAAAGATTCCTTGCTGAATTCAGATCCACTAGATGAAAAACTATTATTTTACTCTTAGGATAGGTCACCTCAGAAAACTTAAGTCTTGGAGATTTAATTAAAAAAACCCAAGCTAACTAATTTTCCATCATTCAATAATTTATAATCTCTACTTAACTGAAATTTAGGTATCATTACTTCAAAGCTATTTTTTGTAATCACAAACAGCTAACCAAAAAACTTACCAAAGTGGGACTTAAACAGGACTAATGAAGGTAGGATTTTTTCATTTTTACCTCTGCCTCCTGGAAAAGCAATGGAAGAGTTGTTTCCTCAGCTGGGGATACTTAGGATGAGGTTGTCTGTCTCAAAGGGCAGGCTGAGCATGTGAACAGATAGTATTTTATGCCACTTTCATGCAAAACCCCTCAATATTGGAGGTTGCACAAGTGTTTTCTCAAATGCTATTCCATGACTCAAAGCCCAGCAGATCTGTATCCATAGCTGATGCTCATAACAAGAAACAAAACCAAGGGAACCAAAATGCCAAACCATATGATTTTTGTGTATGTTCCCCTGTCAGGAAGCTGTTTCTGCTCTTTCATCTCCAGCAATTACAGTCATTTTGATATGGAAAAGTTAGTGCCAAATTAAGCAAGGAATTTTCAAACTACAAAATATTTTCCTGATAAACATAAACTAGGTGAAATTCCCTGCTGTTCTGTGAAACCCAATGCGAACACCAGTAATAACTCAGGCTCCTTCTGCTCTTCTGGTGATAAAAACCAAGAGTGATTTCGCTGCCTGCTGACTATTTTGCTGTTTTATTTGCTGATTCAAGAGGTTGTATGCTCCCTGTTTTCAAAATTAATTGTTGCTTTCCATAGTTCTTGATGGGGAAAAGCCTCTTCTATGAATAGTCTCTGCAGTCCTGAAAGCTTTCAATATTGTCAAACATTGCAGGACTTTTGTTTAATACAGGAATATTTCAAATCTTCCACATAGGTCTCATATTTAGGAAATACATAAATACTGCTGAAAATGCATCTGCAAATGATGTCATATAAGTGATGATTGTTTTTTTCTTCTAATTTTTTTATTTATTATTAACAACTTGCTAAAAAGAACAAACAGCACATTTGTGTGAATTATGTTCACTATGTGACAATGTGACAAAAAAGAAAGGTTTTTTTCCTAGTTGTCACAAGGTTAGATTTCTGCAAAGTAACAATGTTATGGTGGCCTTTGTTGTTTCAAAATGAAATTAAGGTTTTACTTAGAGTTGTCATGATCATTGGTCATGATCATTTTGGACTAAAAATGGATTATCAATGCTGATGCATTACTCCTCACAACAAAAGGTATTGTATGGCTTATCAAGGTTTTTTAATTAGGTAGAGGACCTGCTCACACAACAAGCTGCAGGCTAATGTTGCGGCCATGTCCTTTTCCCCAGACATGGTGCCTCCCATAACCCCTATTCTCACAAGTTGGTTTTTCCCTGATTCCTCCCACCTTGCTCCAATTTACCTTGTACTTCCTCTCTCCCCCCATATTTGGTCCTTCCCGGAGTGTCAATCTCTTGCCCCTTTTCTGGAAGGTTCTGTTAAGCTCTCTGTGTTATTGGTAATGTCTTATGTAATCCCTTCCCTATTGGTCTTGCTCCTGCGGCCACGCCTACGTGTAACCCCATTCCTCATCCCTATTGGTCCTGACCTTCCCTTTATAACCCCCTGTCACCCATGCTCCCCACTCCCTGCCCTCGGAGTGCTTGTTCAGTTGGGATCTCCCCCCAGTAAAACTAGATGTTACCCCAGGACAAGAGTGCCTCTCATCTTTTACTCGGGTGGTTGGCTGCGGTGCTGCTATGGACTTCTGGTAAAGCTCCCGTAGAAGGCGACCGGGATCCCACTCTCAAGGGGTCCCTCATCCCACACGCCTGTCGCCAAGTGCCTGGACTTTGGTGAGCTAGCAGGGACCAGGTGTGGCAGCAGGCAAATATTTTCTGCTAGTTTCAGCAGAAGAATTTCCATCAAGTGAGAGATCACTGAAGTGTGGCAAAAAAGGATTTGGTGAATCACTTTTTACAGAAAGGTACACATAAGTGGGCTTGAATTGTCAGGCTCATGTACAGAGGTGCCTGTTGTGTTTCCAACCCAGAGCAAATTTCATTTTCACAGAAACGTAAATTATATTATTAATTACCTTTTTTAGGCAAATAATGTTCATGATGAATAAATGTGTTCAGAGGTAACGTGGTAACTAGTTTTTAAATTATTAGCCTGCTTTATTAACTGGCAAAAAAATGAGAAAGGAATTGGGAATGATTTTATTATTTCTAAGTAGCAAGCTGTGTTCCAATTGTTTTCTCAACCATTTTAATTCTTTTTGGAACTGTGATCCTCATTCAGGCAATTGGAATACTTCCAGACATTCGTTGCAAAAACATAGATGCCAAAAAGGATAAAATAATCTACAGGACAGAAAATGAAATTCAATTTTATCATTTGTTTCTTCCTCACATTCCACTTCTGTATTGTTTTAATTATTGCTTAGCTTTCTTAGCATTAGTATCAGTCCTTGTTTTGGCTAAAGAAGTAAATAAGTATTCTATCAATTTCTATTTATATTAAACTTTGTGAGGTTTGGTATTTACCCAAAAGCAATTTTTTTTAAATCACATTAATGAAATCAAATATTAAGTATAATTTATGAGTATAACTTCATGCAAAGACAATAGTGTCCTGGGGTGACGGTATGGTCAGGTACCCCATCATCTGGATTTTTTTGTGTCCAGAAATGGGTTCTGAAGCTTTAAGCTAGGCCCAGAGAGAGAGGGGGCAGAAGCGGTGGAATGCTTGAGGCTCTTGAATTCAAAACATAGAGATAAGAGTTCAGTTCTCTCCCAGCTCGCAGCAGTTGCAGAGTGGGAGACAGACAGGGAGTTTTTCTTTGCCTTTTTTTTTTTTTTTTCTTTTTTTCCGCACTGGTTTTCCTTGTTAACAACGGCAAGAAAAGTTTTCCCAGGACTGTGTTTTTCCTGGGACTGCTCAGCTTTTTTCTCCAGTACAGAACACCAGGACTATCGCCCAGAGAGCCCCGAAGCTAGTCTGTGGCTGGACACTGGGCCTGAGCCCCGGAGGGACCGAGAGTGACTGAGTGAGCTGAGACACATCCACGAAAGAACCCTCTGAATTTGCCATCTCTTCAGAGCAATGAGAGGTTTCATTGTTTATTCATTTTTTCATGTTTGTGAAATAAACAGCTTTTTTCCACTTTTCTCCAAGGAGATTATCTCCCGAACCAGTTGGAGAGGGGCTGCTGGAATCCGATTTTTAGAGGAGAATCTTTTGGGAAGTTTCCTCACAAATTCTGTCTTGAACAGGGACAAATAGTAAACAAAATTGGAATTTTATTTATTATTTATCCTATTTTACAAAAAAACCCAAACCAAACCATTCAGCAGAACAGTCAAAATAAATATGTCCTTTTAATTGTTGTTTGTTTTTCATATTTTATTGCTTTGTTATTTCTGTGATCCTTATTCATAGATATGCTGTGTGTTGTTGGATAGGATCAGCAGTCTGCATTCTCTGATGAGCACCTTGCTGTTAGTCTTGGCAGCAGTGCTCTTGCATGAGAAGACATTTAATGGAACATGGAAGAGTTTCAGGAAGATGAGCCAGGTCATCTCCACCCCAGTATCCAGCTTGTTTGTAGAAGGCAAAAGGTTTTAAATCCTCTTAGAGAAAAGAATTGAACTGTGATTTCCAAATAACTTTTAAATGCTTTGACTGTAAAAATAATTAAAAAGGAAATGTTTACATGTGTAACTGACCATAGTTGGAATAAAAATCACTCGTGCCTCTGCCAGGTGCAGCAAATTGCATCCCTGAACTGTAAGTTTAAGAAGGTTTCTCTGTATAACCATGCTAAAGATGTATTCAGTTTAAACAATCTCCTATCCTGGTGTATTGGGTTCAGCAACTCTGTTCATTCTTATTAATACTCTTTTGAGGTGACTGACTCTCCTAATAAGTAAGAAACCTAAGGCTAATTTAAGGATGTGAATATTTTACAGGGGTCAGGCTCATATAAGAGATGTTGTTTTGGTGGTTCTACCTCTCCTCTCTGATTATTAACATTACCCTAATTTTAAGAAAATCTTTCTCCAGATTCCAGTCATCTTATGTTTTCCTCTTCTTGTTTGAGGGCATAAAACTGGCCTACTAGATTATTATATGCTTCATATTTTTGCTTTCTTTCAGTGATTTAATGTGACAAGAAATATAATAATTTATCCCTGGCTATCAATAATGTTCTTTTCATGAGAAAAATATAATTTGCAGTCTGGCATTTATACTCTGTTCAGATCAATAATGAGAACAAGGAATAGAAGAGAAGGATTAACACATTGGGTTAAAAAGCTCTTTGAGGAAAAGTCTAAACACTCTTTATATGATCTCTTATTTTATATTTTTATTGAGTTCAAAAATACTATGTACTTACACAGTCCTAACAACAAGTAAATCCTGTCAACACACCTGCAACACTGCTACAGAACAGCAGTGTTCTTTCTACTAGACGGTTCTCTTTTTTTTTTTTTCAACAGATACTAGGTTCCATATTGACATTATGGACATTATTGACAACAATTGTTGTTAATAAAAGGGGAAAGGAGAATAGGGATATCACAGCCCATGACTGTATAATAACAATGGCAATGATTGAATTAGTCTTGGTTCAACATTTTAAAAGCCCCAAACAAGATTATATCAGAAAAAACCCCAAACAAAAATAGATTGTTTCACCATTGGCCTGATTAAGTGACGTTGTTCTAGATATTTAATACTTCCACTTTTTAATTTGGTAATGGAAAAATTCAGCAGCCTGTGGCATACATGAGACCAAACTTCATGGTCTCAATGATCATCTCTGAACAGCTTGGGAACCCATACGGATGAATAATTTTCTTGGGGTCTGATTTACTATACCATTTTTTTCTGAAAAACATTTCTTAAAACATTGAATAAAATATGAACTTGTCTGATGCCAAATGTCTTGAAACCAGTCATTAAGATTTATTATTTCCATTATGAATAATGTCCATTATAAAAGAAGAAAAACATGACTGTAAGGCAAGCATATATTTTCTGTCATAGCACAGCAGTTTGTCTTCAATGACTGATGTTGTTTGCTGTTTGGGAAAGTAATAACAGAGAAACAGCCAAGTAAGACTTGTATTTTTAGCAGAAACTCATTGTTTACATTATTTTTGTTCTTCGATAAAGTGAATGCTTATTATTGTCAATAGTGACAACCAAAAGACACCTGACCTTTTCTTGTAGCTTAATAAAGCTACAAACATTGGTGAAATAGTCATAATGTACAAAGCTTTTACAAGAGGCCTCACCAAAATGTACACATCATGGCATATCTTATTAAAAGAAACTTCCATAATAAGACATAACTGTCTCCAATTGGCTACCACAATACAAAAAACACATTAAGCTACTATAGAGCGTCCAAAGAAGGGCCATGAGGAGGGGGAAGTGAGGAAGCCTTATGAGGAAGTCACTTGGTTCAGCCTGGAGCAGACTGATGAGAGACCTAAGTGAGGTCTTCAGCATCCTCATGAGGAGAAGCAGAGGGGCAGGTACAGATCCTTTCACTCTCCTGACCAGGAGCAACACTCAAGGGAAAGGTCAGGAGAGTGAAAGCTGAGTCAGGAGAGGTTTAGGCAATGTATCAGGAAAGGGTTCTTCACCAAGAGGATAGTTTGGCATGGAACAGGGTTCCCAGGAAAGCCGTCACAGCACCAAGCCTGACGGAGTTTAAGTAGTGTTTGGACAGTGCTCTCAAGCAGAGGGTGTAACTCTTAGGGATGGTCCTGTGCAGGGTCTGGGGTTGGAATCAATGATCCTGATGGATCCCTTCCAACCCAGCATATGCTGTGATTCTATGGTTCCTTTCTTAATAAGTGTCTTGGGAATGGTTTGTATCCCATAACCATTTTGGTTTTGTTTGCTGTCCAAAAGTGCCACGCCTACCCCGCTTCCAGCTCAGGAATAATGCGATAGGTGAAGGGCAGCCCAGGATCCCGCAGAGGCTGGGGGCCAGAGGCTGCTCTTCGTTCTGGTGGGGTGATCAACACAGCTGCCATACGGCACGGTGGGTCTGACCTGGGCTCCTGCTGCCCTGTGGTTTTTGTCCTATTTTTTCCCCTCTTGTTTTTTATTTTTCCTTTAGGCACTGTGACCAGGGCCTTCCAGCTTGCTTCTCTGCTGGAGAGCCCAGAGCTGGTGTGTGCCCAGAGCCAGTGCGTGCTGTGCCAAGACCCGGGAGCCGAGCGCTCGTTTGGGAGAAAACCCTCGCCCAGGGGTCTGCTCATTTCTGGGTTCTGCTGCTGTTCCAGCCTGCTGCTCTGAAGCTGCTGCTACAGTCCAGCTCGCCACCTGGAGTGGCGCTGAGACCGGCTGCTCCCTGTGAGTTTTGCAGAGGGAGCCACCTCCTCTCTTTCCTTGTCGCCTGAGTCGCCATTACCAGTGGAGAGGCGGCCGAGCCTGCGCCACAGCGCCCCCTGCAGGCGCGGGGGAATCATCGCACCCACCCTGCCCCGCCAGGAGCCCCCAGCGCCCCCGCCGGCCGTGACTGGAACTGCACCGAAGGGGAAAGGTTTCTGATATGATTTGTTGATATGATTTGCTGTTGCTGCTGTTGTTGTTGATTGTTATCTATCTATCTATCTATCTATCTATTCTAGTAAAGTCTCACAGTTCAAGATCTAGCATTTATTTACCTTCTTTCCGCAGTGTGTGGGCATCCTGTTTGTCAATCAACGGCTGGGCTTTTTTCACTTTCATCCACTAGTATTCATTTACTATTGGCAGAAAGGGATTGTTGTAACCCTTTTTAGAGGAAGCACTCATTCCCGAGTGTTTTCTCCCAAACTTGTCTCTAAACTGAAACAATGAGAAACAGCTGGAAGGTGACTGTCAGACTCACCATTTCACCCATTTCTTAAAGGCTATGAGGAAAAAATGCTGGTTTGACTCAGGAATTAACAACCCCATGACCTGGCAGCAGCTCAGCAGCTCAGCTCCTCTGGAGGTAGGCTTTTCTTCTTCCTTCTCATCTGTTCTTGTTCTCTTGTTAACTCTTTGTATTGACAGAAACATTCTTATTCTCTCTCTTCAATTCTCTTCTCTGTCTTCCTCCTGCTCTGTTCAGAGAAGTGCATCTGCAGTCAGCAACTAAATAGACGTTTCCCACCTGGTATAAATTCTCTAAATCAGTAATTAAAGTCCAGCCTCATTTTTCACCCTTCACCCTTTTGTGGTTTGAGAAACTGAATTGCTAATGATTCTGGGAAACCTGAACTGCTGCTGCCTGCAGTTAGCTAATAGTGAACAATATTCTCAACCTATTTTGTGACCTTGGTGGTTTGTGATCATCTGTTTGAGAAGGGAATAAAATCCAGTGCTTCCCCAGCATCAAAACGTTATTATCAAATGAAGAGCAATTTTCTGTAAACTATCCCTTTGGAGGAGTCTGTGGTGTGTCCTCTCGTGCTTATTTGCTCAGACCTACCAAGGCAGCTGGGAACTTGCACTGTAGGCGATGCAAGAAAGCACAACACTGCAGGAAGCTCTCTGAACATGTCTCATATAAGGTTCCAGAATTCACAGTGATTTATTTGCAGTGGTCCCCTTCTCTTTGTATATCATTGCAATGCCAGAGACTGATGCCATCTCATCTTTTCAATTCCTTGGCAACTAACAGTGTTTGTCAGTGACCTGTACTGGTGCTGTTTATGAGTTGTGGAAGGTAAGGAAAAAGGTGAATGAGAGCACAGACAGGTACAATTCGTTGTGCCCTCTCAGCTTTCCTGCTCAGCCCAAGTGCACAGCCCCAGACCATGGTCTGTGGTCCCACATGTTACCTGTGGTGGCCATCAGGAAAGATGTAGGCAAAGGTCTTCAAAATTAACACAAGTATATCCTTCACAAATACAACTCAGAAACCAAAGTAATTGTTCGCAATCTGTTCTATGCAAAACATTCCGCAGCTGAGAACATCATTATTATAAAAACACCAGGACTCTAGGACTGAAAACACAGTGTTTTGTTTCTACTCTTTCAAAATAATGCTATTTGCTATTACAATATATAATATTGTATACATATTGTATTACAATATATATGTTTAAGCTGATAAAACTTCTGTCAACCCTACTAGGATTCTGTATAGTGCTGGGGTTTTTTTCACATGGATTCCAAATATTTATCAGTGAAAAACTCTGTGAGAATATCTCTAAGTAAGTTTCTAAAATAATTTCATCTAATAGGATCAAAGAATTACAGAAAATCACTTTCCACAGAATACAAGTGTGTTGTTACATTATATTTCAAAACATAATTTGTATAATCTGTGTATCTATAAGAAGATTTAGATTTGTTTATTCACTATAACACAGTTCTGGACAAACTTTCCAAAACAAAAATCAAAGAGCACTTGAGAAGCAGAAGAAATAAATTAGTAATAAAGACCTAGTGTTCTGTACAGATAGTGAATGAAACTCCAGGAACATGAGAATTTCTCATCATAATTTTTCATAGTAAAGATGACATTGTAATAAAAGTATGTTTTTAAATTAGTGACATTTTCAAATTGGATTCAGATTTATGAGAAAACTGTGCTGCTGGGAAATAATCCAAGAAAAAAAGCTCAAAAATGTTAATTAGAAAGTACAATTCTTGTTGTGTCTTGAGCTACCAGAAATATCTGCTAATTGCTACCAGTCATCTCCTTTCACTTCAAGCTGATCTAATTAATTTCAAAACACCCGTGAATTTCAGAGCCTGGATTTCTAGGTTTCAGAACATTTATTTGATCTTGAAGGCTTTAATAAAAACCTACATACCATCTGAATCAGGTAGATGTTTTCAAGTAGATCCCATTTTAGGTAGATCCACAGCAAATTGTCCTTCCCATACCCTTCTTTCTTAATACAAAATGCTTTTGATACACAGCATACCTGATGTAGACATTTGAGATAACTGTGTTTGTATTTAGGAAATTTTAACTCTTGCATAACCTACAAAGAGATAATTTTTAAAGATGCCATCTATTTATATACATTTTTTGTTAATCACTCACCTCCCATGAAAGTGAATAGCAGCTGGAATTAGCTGTATGCGTTATGTATTTTGCATTCTGGCATTCTGTGGCCCTTCTGAATGAGGTATTTCTAAATGAAATATTTCAGTTTAATTTATATTTTGTGTTGAAGAATTACCCTAGAACAGGATGCAAAACAGTTCCCTGAGCACATTTAATAAATTTAGAACAAGCATTTGGACACAAGGGTTTTGCTTAGAATTATGTCTAACATTAGAAAGTTCTATCTGTCAGTTGTTTGAGAAGCATATCTGGGTGGGGGTTAAGAATTCCTAAACAAAACTGTACATTAAACTCAGATGAAAGTGATATTAGGTGAGAGTGTGAAATTAGGTGTTTGCTGGTTGGTTTGTTTACTTATTACCAGCAGAAATTACAAGTGAATGATGACAGTGTTCAGCTTTTTCCCAGCTTGCTTTCCTGTGCAAAGGCAGACTTTGGATCCCCACTTAAATATGGTTGAGAGATTGTTAGCTTTAGACATCTGAATAGTCAAAGTGTGCAGTGAATAATCACAAAGTGTGCTTCCCTTCAAGTGTCTGGCCAATGATCTCCCTTTTAGCCTGAAGCAATAATTGTGTCTGTGCATTTTAACAGTTCATTTGCTTTCACTACACTACTTGTTTCTTAGCACATCTGATTTTATGCTGTTTTGAAGAAAAACCCTTGTGATGGTTGAAATGAACATTTGTATTCGATGTGGTGCAGTGGAAGAAATTCTGATACTGGCTGTGCACATTTTTACATGGATAAGCAGTGTCTATGGATGCCATCTCTAAAAGGATTTATTTATATCTCTTCTCTTGTAGAAATGATGGATGAAGGTGCCATATTTACCGTATAATAGTATTTTCCCAGGTATTGTTTTTTCACAAATACAAAATGCAGCCATAAAACAAATACTCTCTGTGGGCTCTCAACACCAAATTAGAGAGAGAGTAAAGTTTATGTAGCACTCTAAATGGTGACCAACTACAAGAATAATTTCCCAAATGGATAAAAAAAGGAAAAGAATTAAGCACACTAACTTCTAAGCACTTCTTCAGCCCAAGGAATTACGTGAGGATAGCGTAGCATTCATAAGAGTCCTACAAAGTTATGCAACCAACTTCTGCTGCAAAATGCCAGTCTGTGCAAGATTAGTATAAGGGATGAACTGAAATGTGTGCTGCAGCCTCAAGAGGCAGCATAGCTGGGGATTATAAACACGCTTCTATTCAGTTTAAATATAATACAGTGAAATTACCTTATTTCAAATGCTTTTTGCCACTGAAGTTTTTTGGAATGCATAACTTTATTTCACTCCAGTGCAGCGGAGTACTTGCTTTTTATAGAACAATTCTGGTCCAAAGGAAGTTGAACTATTTTCAAGATTGAAACAGGGAAAAATAAACAAGACAGAAAAAAGACTGAAGTATATTTAATTTCCTTACTTTAACATGACATTCCTTTCTCTTCAGGTAAAGTCTTTAACAAAAAAAAATAGTTGGGTGACTTTTTTTTACCCTGTGTCATTACAATATTACCAGCAAATGTATCTTTTTAAACTCTTGTATATCTTTAATTGAGTAAAATTGCCCAGCATAATATTTGATTTCTAAGAAGGAAAAAGGGGGGGATGGGGGGTAGGGAAGATGAGGGAAAATAATTGTCCCCTGGAAAATTTTTCTGAATATGCTGTTTTCTTATTTTCTCTCTGAGATACTTTTAAGCATTGAAACACTCTTTACTAAAAAAAGAACTTGACATGCAAGTTTTTGCTTTCCCTTTATCAAAGCTGTTAAATTTAGCCATATCTTTTATTGATGGCAAACACAAATGCCTCACTACACCAAACTTTCTTTTCCTCTTTTAATTGAAAATATCTTGTACTCTGTTCTCAGATATCTTACTTGGGCAATACAACCATGCTGTTATATAATATTGTTCAAGTTGACAGCAATCTGAAAATGTACCAAAACCATCAAGAAGTTATTTTCTTGTAGATGATAACAGGTTGCAATGCTTATATGATGTGCTAATTGTCTTTAATGCGTGTCAGAAACAAATACAATGAATATCAACACAAAGTGACACACAATTTTGAAGACTGGAGTATATCTGAAGGATGAAGAGACTGGCTGGAGCTGAAAACAGTGCTGTATCAGATGCCTAACTGCTAAAATTTAAATTTA
>WEZZ01033206.1:560-24137 GCA_013400585.1 Chloropsis cyanopogon | reverse complement strand
ATAAAAACAGATCCCAACATCACCTTATAAAATTGACAAAACCTGAGACATAAAATGTCTTTTCTACTGGTAATAAATACATTAAAAAACCTGAAATACCAGAAATATTGGCAATCAAGTATTAGCAGAGGAAAATAAAATAAAATAAAATAAAATAAAATAAAATAAAATAAAATAAAATAAAATAAAATAAAATAAAATTAAATTAAATTTGAAGTTCCTTTTTAAAATTATAAATATAAGAATGATATTCCTCACAATGAACATATGTCTGAAAGTACCTGGGACTAGGCTGAGAGCCGCAGTAGTTCTTGCTATTCCTCCTCTATCCAAGCCTCTCCATGACCTTCAAAGAGCCCTTCATGCTCCCTATCAGCAAAACAGAGACAATGACATTTAGAGAAGAAATCTGCAGCTACAGCACTTCAGCTGTCAATCTCATCCTAAGAAGGATTCCCAGGCTGCAGGTGATTATAACTGTGGGAACACAGTTCTAGTAAAGACACCACTATGGTGAGACATTAAGCTCATCTCCTGCCTTTAAAGTTCTGGTGCATGTCCCTTTCTGTGAGAGGTGTTAACAGCTGAGTCCTAGCCATGTTCTGTCTCTGTTTAATGCTCTCCCAAATCCACTTGCAGCTGGATAAAGAATTTATTTCCTATGACTCCTGTGGGGCGGGGGGCAGAGTGTGATACTGAGCTGTCATCATGTTCCTTTTGCAGAAGTGTGGCATCCGGATGGGGTCTTGGCAGTTCTCCTGTGTGCATGTGCACAAGTGGGCATGCATATCTGCAACTTGATTCCTCGAGTCAGCTTATGCAGTCAAGTTTTTTTCTGTAAAGCAAAAGCAGAGTGGGGAAAAAATTGCTGTGACAATATATTTTCCATAGGTGGGAACAACCATATGCAGGGCAAGGCAAAAGCAAAGCCAAGGTAGATACTAGGGACTGTTTAATGGAGCCAGCCACTGTATGTGCAAAGCATTCTTCACCTAAGCATGATGGTTTTTCTTTTGCAACACATTTTTTGAGCCTATGAATTGCTACAAGCCTACTGACTGCAAAACACAGCTGCTATTTTGTGTTCTGGAATGATAAAGAAGACTTATTCCAGGATATCTGCAAGAGACTTCACTGTTCTTTGTAGTTTTTTTTTTTTTAAAGCTAATCGCAAAAAAAAAATTAGAGGCTCCAAGATCTTTTACATCACCCTGTGAAGTACTGTCTCCTACAAATGCTGCAAAGACTCAAGGAACAAGTAAAACAAATGAGATACAGATATAGTTTTGAAAATTAATTATGAGGAAAATGCCAGTATTCTTGACGACTGAGCTAATTAACAAGAGATAAAAAAAAGATAACAAGATGCAAAAAGCTATGTCAGAGACTCAGTGTAAGTACATTGCTTAGCTAAGCAAAACTGTTCTTCATTGGAACAGTAAACGTTAGCATGCCTTCAAAGAACAATATAAAATTTTTTGAAGCACAGGATTGTTCTCAGTAATTAGAAGCACGGATGTAATTTGCTTCAGTCATCTAATAAATACTCTTTTCAAAGAGTAAATTTTTCAGGTAACTGAAAGCATTAAGAATTCTAATAGTGCGCAAAAAGATTGCTGCCACACAGGTTCACTGTAGATATTCAATGGCTTCACTGAACTGAACTTGAACTGAGAACTTCTGGTAGAGAATGATTAGGTGTTCAGAACTAAATATATTCACCTTTCATTTAAATTCTGTGTAATTTTTTTCCCCCAAAAAATGTACTTCAGCCTTTCCACTCTGCATCTCAATATTTATTCTGGAATAGGCATCAATCTTTATCATCCCTTTCAGTTTCCATTTAGCCACTAGTGGCATTTTTAAAACCAATTCTCTGCTGCCTAGACTGTAAGCCCCTGTATACACAAGGTGCTGTAGCTGAATCCTGCCAGGAGCTAATTAGTTACTTGAAACTCTTGTTCAAGTAAAAATTTCAGAGAGTTTCAGACTGTGCCGGAAGAAAAGCTTTCTTATTACAAGCACATGATCCTTTAGTTCAGAGCATGCTGAGAAGAAAAGCCCCTGCAAAACAGCAATCTGACAGATTACACTGCAGTACAGACCTGGACATAATGGGAGTGTTAACCAAACAATGCAGCATATTTGTCTTTTTCTCCCAATAAGTAAAACATTTTTGTATATTATGTAGTAGCTCCAAAAGAGATTAGAAAGTCAGATTTGTACCAGAGTAGCAAACAGATCATGGTGAAGACAGAAAAATATAAAATATTCAGGATCAAAAAAGTCACCCTTTAGCTTACTCAGGACAGTCTTGTAATAGAGATGCTCCTGAAGATCTCTGCATCCATATAGGGGATTTAAGTTTCCTACAGCCCTCGAGGGTAACCTGCCAAGCTATTAACAATTCTCTCTCCAGGCTTTTGTTAATTTTGTACTTTTGTCTTTTCTCAAAGGAAAGGGAGTAAAAAAATGTCTTTGCTTAACGGGGAATTTTGAACAGGAGCTTAATTCCAGATTATGATACATAGTTCAAAAAGCCAAAAGAAAGAAGCCGCATGTAATTTGGGAGATGCTTACTCATCTCTGCCTCCTTTTACCAGGTAATTCCCAGCCTTTGCTCTGCACATCAGTGATAATTAGCTCAAATAGCGCCTTATTTAGATAGCTTCTAAAAATTCTTTCCTCAGATATATAAATCTTATCAAGTAATCTAGAGTTAACTGAAGGTTAGGCATGAATTATTGAAGTAACTAAATATGTTTGATGATCTGCCTCATAAATCACCAGTACTAAAACCCTCCACAAAGACTCTCACCTAAGCCCACAAAAACAAAGGACACCCTAGGGACTTGCCTAAGAAGAATTCACCATGCCATGGACACCTCTTGATGTTTTAGTTCTCTAGTACTCAGGGAAATTAATCTTTACTCCAAACTCTGCAGCCGTGTTAATGAACTTGGGTACAACAACTGTTTGCTTGGCCCTGTTTCTAACAGCATTGTAGTTGAAAGTATTTGCAGTCTAAGGGAATCTTCAGTAAATGCTCTGGAAAAACAGTTCCTACTTTATCCCTTATAAGTATGCAATGGCAGGGCATGATAACATTCTTCTGTTCAGAAAGGAGGCATTCACACTAGAAGGATATGTGGTACAGTTTGACAGATAAGTACATCACCCTGTTTAAATAGTTTATTTTTCCTTTGTTGCAAAAGGCTCTAAGGGGTATATACCCAGCCCCTAGAATAACAACACTGTAGTTTGGAGGCTTCTTGCAAGGCAGGCAGAGTCCTGATTTCATTGCACTGCATGAGTCCAGTGTTTAGAAAAATCTAAACCAATTTTTATTTTAAAAATCCAACCTATTTAGTACATGCCAAACCAAGATAAATATTTTCAAATATGTTCTGCATATGTTTCGGGGTACGAAAAGACACTTTAAGACAGGAAAATACATTTTAAGACCAGAAAAGTCTTGCTTTTCAAAGCATAAATTCAAAGCATAAATGTGTAACAAAAAAACAGAAAGAAAACAGAAATTTTAAATTTTTAGAACACAAGTTATACTAAAATAGGTATAGTGTGAAAAGAACATTTGCACATTTTTTCAGTGCAATGTGCAAGGGAGATTTACTAGGAGATGAAAGGAAATGTACTACATGGTTCTGAAATTAACTTTTCCCCCTAATGATTGGGTCTCGGAGAAATGTGCTAGCTGCTGAAGCTGGCAGACTTTTAAAACTCCATGCCCGCAGTTCAGAAATAATTTTTTGGGGGGAATAATTGAGAGTATGACAGTTTGTCTACAAATATGTCACTATGTGTTTACTTCACCGTGTGTCAATTGGATTAGTTCCTTACTCAGGGAGAAGAAGCTGAATCAGCCATTGCAGATTGCCTGCTGCCTTGTCTGCCTCTGCAGCCTGGAAAGGACCCCTCCTGCTACCCAGGAAAGTAGGGAGTAAAAATCCAAACACCATGTCCTTGACTTGGTTATGGAAAAAAAACAGGTTAGTAATAAATTAAATGGGCTTCTATGGAGACAGCTGTTAACCGTATGCCTCAATTTACCCATTTTCTGCACAATAGTTTGTGTAGGTGTCAGAGGAATCTCAATAGTTCACCAATTACTGGAAAACTCTTTGAGCTAAATGTTTGGCTGAATGATGGCTGGATTTTTTTTAATTCTGCTTTTCCCTCTGCAAACAGCTGATGCCTGCATTAAGCTAAGATCAAATGAAAAATGCATTCAGCGTTTCAGAGATACCCAGAAGCAAAATAGCAATATCAGGAGCTAAGCTTTCCTACGCTTCCTTTGTATATGTCAACTTATATTATCCTGGGTGATGTATCATCCTTCCCAGTGTACTTAATATTATAATGAAAGTGGATTATTAATATGGAAAGTCATGAGACTATTTCTTTCATATGCAAAATAAATCACATGCAACCACACCTCTGATGTGAACTTTTGAACGTGGAAGCTGCAAAAATTGCTTTTTACACAGTCCCAAGAGTTTTGATGTGGTCTAGTACTTTTTTCTTTCCCCCAACAGATGAAAAATATTACTGTTCATGGTCAGAAATTACCACACTAACCTGTGATAGTTGAATCATGGAAGTTATATATGACACCTTTCTAAAATGTTTGTTCTGATTTCTTCTGGTATGAAGGTGCAGCACAGAAGTGGAAAACTCAATAGAAATATTCCCTGATACCCTAAGAGGGATAAATACTACTGTGAAAAACAATTAGATATATCTTACCATTTCTTTGTCTTTAAGTGTCTCTCAGGTACAAATAATTTTATTTCTCTAGCTGTGTTTTCTTTTCTGCCCCTTTTATATTGATATCTCCATGCCATTGTGATGTTTTTCTTTTTTTTTTTTTCTGCTTTTTTTGTCTCTTGGTTTGTTTGTTTTGTATTTATTTGGTTTATATATATTTCATAAAATGAGAATGGGAAAAAAAACAAGCAAAAAACCCAAACAAAGGGGTACAATTAAGCACTGGGTACACCATGCAGACTCTAGGTACTGCTACAGGCTCCAAGGGGCTAATTCTTCTTTCTTAAAAGCCAGTTAGTGTTATTAGAGATGTCTGTAGTCTGATGTCTGTACTACAACAGAGTAGTATTTTCCTTTTTTTTTTTTTAATGATTTTAGTTTGGGGTTTTTTTTTGGTTTGGGTTTTTGTATGTGGTTTTGTTTGTTTGTCAGTTTCCCTTTAAATTCTAAATACAATACTCAGTTTATACTCACAGAAAGATCAGTTTTGTTCCTTATG
The DNA here is from genome assembly GCA_013400585.1 of Chloropsis cyanopogon. Classification (NCBI taxonomy): domain Eukaryota; kingdom Metazoa; phylum Chordata; class Aves; order Passeriformes; family Irenidae; genus Chloropsis; species Chloropsis cyanopogon. The sequence continues at coordinate 18,850 of WEZZ01033206.1, read as the reverse complement.
CCAGATGTTTTGCCTGAACTGTGTGCAGCAGCCAGGATAAGGTTGCCTTCTTCTCAGCTATTTTGTGACAGTCTTTTCAGGAAAATGTTTCACCCTAGTATAGACTACAAACATTTTAAAGAAAAATTCAACCCAATTATGAAATCCTCTCCATATTTCAAGGCAGATGAAAAGTTGACACACTAGGATGTGGCAACAAAATCTTTTTGACAAGTAGATAAAAAGCACCAGATTTCTGCGAAACAAGGGGGAGAGGAGAGGAGAGGAGAGGAGAGGAGAGGGGAGGAGCTTTCCTTCTTTCTCTTTCCTACTCTTCCACATGTATCGGTCAGGCTTCTAAATTAATGTTGGAATGGGAGGCTTAGGCTANAGAGAAGAGAAGAGAAGAGAAGAGAAGAGAAGAGAAGAGAAGAGAAGAGAAGAGAGAAGAGAAGAGAAGAGAAGAGAAGAGAAGAGAAGAGAAGAGAAGAGAAGAGAAGAGAAGAGAAGAGAAGAGAAGAGAAGAGAAGAGAAAAGTAAAAGGAGCAGTATTCCAGAAGGATCCACAAACCAAGGCTCCAGATCACTCAGAAGAATCATCCTGCACAGAAATCACCACTTACCAAGCACCCGAAAGCTTCAGTTTTCAGTATTGGCCCTTAACTTACTACCATTTACCCAGGAATTGAACAGAGCCTGCAATGTCAGACCTCAGTATTAATGAACCAGGGTTTTTTTTACAGCTGTGGCAAGATTTGGCTCTTCTGACTATAAAGCTCCCCTTCTAAGAGAAAAAGGAGATATAAAGCCCAAAACAAATACAGAAAATTAAAATAAATGTCCTACCAAACTCAGCGTAGTATCTTGTATTGGTGATACGTTTAGCAGTTTACAATTGTATACTTGAAAAAGAGGGTCCTCTCTGAATGCCGTAATATTTCCAGCATATCCCATAATAAGTCTAATGGTTTACCACGTAATTGCATCATTAGTAAAACGGTGTTCTTGTTCAGTTACAACTTTCTATTGGCTTACAGAAAGGATTTCAAATTTGCATTTAAATGAAATTGAGCAAAGAGTGATAAAGGCTTCAATTAAAAGGCCACCTGTTTTTGTTAATTCATTTTTAATAGGAACAGTAAATATTTTCAGCTGATGCACTTTCTGCTTCAAGATTAGTACATTCTTCTCTTCTTTATCTCCAGTGTCAGACACCCCTCATTAGAGGAGTCTGTCATTTTCTCTGAGTAAAGGAACCTGTCTCAAGCTTCATGAATCTGTTGGTACAAGACAAATAATAAAGTAAACCAAAGAGCCATTTAGAAAATGCAAACAAAAACACCCCAAAGTATGATCAAAGTAAATTCTGTAAATAAATTATTTAAAAAAATCAATTAGTTTGAAGGCTGGGGGGAAGCTGGTTCCTCAAACAAAACACTCAAATTCTTTCTTCATTTACACTCTTCTTGGTGGTTACTGATCTCACGCGGGCACACTGGTATGTAACAAAAGTAATCTTCCATGTCATAATTATGTAATGCAATTAAAACTTAAGGATTACAAATATGTAAAACACAAATCATGACAAGAAGCTTTTGTGGAGTATAAACCAAACTGGTGTTCACGGAGTATGAACTTCAACTGGCATCTGGAAAAAGTAAATCTTTCTATAAAATGTCTTCCTTTGATGCTAAATTTTTCCCTTTTTGGTCTTGTCTTACAGGTCTAGTTTTGTTCAGTTGCCATTAGAAACATAGCAGCTCATCTTGCTTTTCTAATATTTTTGAAATCATCTGTTGCCATAATTGCTTCTGTTTCCCATTTACTGTAACCATAACTACTAATTTGCTAACAACTGCTACACATCTGTTATAACCAAAGCTTAAAAATCCAAAATATCCAGAAGAACAACTTGCAGTGGACACGCTTCTCTTTTGCAATGCAGCAGAAGCATTTAAATAAAGAATTTAAGCATTTAATTAGTTTCTGCTTGTTTCCTGCTAGCAGGACATCATAGCAGTAAATGAATGGATTAAGTTTCTTGTAACACAAGCCGGGAAAGATCTTCGCAGTTGCTTTTCACCCTCAGATTCCTATTTAAGGGAAACACAGGGGTCCAATCCCACTTTTAAAAACTTTAACTTTGATTTAAATTATGACTGTTTTTTAATGCTATGTGGTTTTCCACAATGAACTTAACAAGGGATTACGTTTTCCATTTCTGGTTGAATGAAGAAAGAAATTCACAGAAATATAAACAGAAGACATTCACATGAAACTGAATGTTAGGGGATTTACCCCATATTTGTTAAAAGTTAAACATTTACAAAAGAAAATAAATACTTGACAGCTCTCCATCCTTGTCTCTTCCCCTCTCATTTCCCTTCCCCTGTATGTATTTCTGATTGACATATAATTTGTTTGTTCTTATATTTGCTAGATGAGGTAATATATCAGGAGTTTTAAATAAGTGATTTTTACTTGACTCAGCTTCTACTTCTTAACTGGTAGTTGCTGAGGTTTTCTTTTAATGCTTGCAAAGCTGAACTAAAAATATCTCTTGAAGTCAAGTTCAGTGTGACTACGTGTTGAAAATGGTTTGGACCTAATGTTCTACCATTAAATAAATATTTTAATAATTTTCTTTAAGGTTAGTTATATCAGGTTTGCATGCCCAGGCTTTAGTAGCTGGGGGGGCTACAGGGGAGGCTTTTGGGATAAGATCCTAGGACCTTTCTCCATGTCCAACAGAGAACATGCTCCAGACAGAAAAAAACAACCTGCGCATGTTCAGAAAAGAACGGGGGAGTGAGACTGTGTGAGAGAAACTCTTCAGACACCAGGGTCAGTGCAGAAGGAGGGGGAGGAGGTGCTTCAGGTGCCAGAGCTGAGATTCCCCTGGAGCCCATTCATGTCCACAGTGGAGCAGAGATCCACCTGCTCCCCGCCATGGGCGACCCTGTGCCAGAGCAGTTGAGTGCCTGAAGGAAACTGTGACCCTGTAGGATGCCCATACTGGAGCAAGCTCCTGGCAGGACTTGTGACCCCGCAGAGGACTCACACTGGAGTGGCCCACAATAAGCTCAGCATATGGGAAGGCCTTATGCTGGAAAAGTTCATGGAGAACTGTCTCCTGTGGGACTGACCCCACAATGGAACAGGAGGGGTGTAGGAGGATTCTGCCCCCCTGAAGAGACAGTGGCAGAGACAACTTGTAATGAACTGACCACAACCAGTCCACATCCCCCTGTGACATTTTAGAGAAGAAGGCAGAGAATTCAGGGTTGAAGTTGAGCCTAGGAAGAAAGGAGGGATGAGGGTCTTTTTAAGATTTGTGTTTATTTCTCATTAATCTATTCTGATTCGTTTGGTAATAAACTAAATTAACTTTCCCCTAGTCGAGTCTGTTTTGCCTGTGATGGTAACTGGTGAGTGATCTCTCCCTGTTCTCATCTTTACCCACAAGCCTTTTGTTGTGTTTTCTGTCCCCTGTCCAGCTGTGGTGTGGGGGGGAAATAGAGCAGCTTTGGTCAGCACCTGGTGTCCAGCCAGGGACCAACCACCACAGAAAGAAAAAGAAACTGGGAAAAAACATATAAATGACTGATTTCAGTTCAGCTCTAAGGGTCAAAAGACTATAAATAATTACTATGCCTATAGAGAAGACTGTTTTATGCTTTCCAACCCAGTTCAGAGGACTCTGTGCTCTTTCTCTCATTCCCCTGGTAAAGCAGTATATGAGTTAATTATTGCTGTAGCTGTTGCAGTTTAAACCAAATGGAGAAAAGGGACAGCATGAAAGTCAAGCTGAAGTAGAGGGAACTGGCAGCTTTTTACTCAATGGCCATCCACAGCCCTACAGTATTGACCTGATCGCTGGAAAGGTCACAACATGCTCTGTGACTGAAATAGCAAGTGCAGAAGAATATGTACTCATCTAACTCCTGTTGAATTAAATATCTAGGTATATGTTCCAATTTTAAAAGTGCACATTACCTTTATTTTCAGGTATTAAAGGGTGGAGCTAAGCTCATTTTTTTTCAGTAAAGAACTGGATCCAATAAGCAGCTAGGTTTTCTGTAACATTTACCACCTACCTACAGGGAAACTAATCTGTCCTATAAAAGCATAATTAGGGATATCACCAAGTGGAAAACTTGGAAGCACAAATATATTCAAGTCACATTAAAGAAACAATTATATTTTCATTTGCATAAATATTTTTTAATTTATTTTTTAAATTGCTTATACAAATAGGTTTTGGCACGTTTAAGTTTCAAAAAAAATACACAAGTTTTATTGACAAGCATTTTTTTCCCCCAAAAGGATGCTTTATAAACCTGTTCTGAGACACAACTCTATTATCTCAAATTCTAAATAACTAATTTTTACCAATAGAAAAAGACAAGTACTTCTCAGATTAATCTTCTTTTTTGGAAGGGAGAAAAAAAATTTATGGCTATCACATTAAATATTTAGATGTTTTGATAATTGCACATTACTCATAGTGAGGATAGTGAACCATTTCTTAGGAAGAAATAACTGGTGATGAACAGAACTCATGTACTTCTAATTGTGACACCTATTGGCCAACAGAGGAAAACATTTAAACATCTCATTTTGCTGATTTCTGAAAATACATCTGGAGAATAACCTATAACTGATTGTTTAAAACCCTGGAAAATTCTCTTTCAAAGGAGACTAAAGTAAGTTCAGAGCCCTGTCCCTTGATTTTGGGTAAGGGGTTTTTGTGGTTGGTTGGTAGATTGGTTTGTTCGTTGATTTATTGCAGTTTTTATTTGTCTGGTTTGTTGGTTTACTACCAAGGAGTCTTGCCAGTGAATTTGAGTCTGGGCTGAGAGCACTTTTGGCACTGATGTCCCCTAACATTACAGCAGTGAATTTGTAAGCCTTACCTGAATAACACAATGGGATAGGAATTTATCTCAGTAGGTTGATGGCAGCTAGCAAGGAGCAGTGACATGACAGATAAATCTACCATTATGTGGCTCTACCAACTGCTGCTTACCCCATTCCATGGGCAAAATAAAGGCAAATGTAGTGAGCATGTCACTGTCATTGGGTTGAGTTGTACTATTCCTTTCAGCTTCTCTGGCCTGCTCTAAACCAGTAAAGAAGCCAGAAACCACACATCACATTTGAACCACCCTTTGGGCATCTGTCCATCTGAGGAGCAATGCTAGCTAGAATTGGAAATTTAACCTTCCCTTTTCTACTTCTGATGACTTTTTGATTTATACTTGTCATGCAGGAGGTTTAAAACATTTGAAGGTTAGTTTAACATACTCTTACAGAGAGTGGACGACAGGGGCTAGGACAGGAATTTTAATATTTTGTCAAGTAGAGGTTAATGATATTATGTTCTGCTGACTATTTTCCCCGGAAATATTATTTTTCCCTGCCATGCTGCTCCCATTTTAGCTAAATTCATTGCATAGGTACCATCAAAACCTCAAATTGATCCAGAACATGGGTGACCCCACACCCTTCTTTGTTCATGTAGTGGGAATAACACACAGCAAAAGAGTTATAGTTCACCCTGGTATTGAATTCATCAGAAAACTTTGCAAAGAAATCTCTTGCTTGGCTTTAATTAGGATTAACTAGAGGTCATAGTCTGTTCTGGTTAATACCACTTCTACTGCCTGAAATATAAATGGATTATAAGATTAAGCCTTGTTTCTGAATATGTCAAAAACATATTATACCTGTAGATGATATTGTAGTTTAAAAAATATATGAGAAATGCTTCATGCACTGTTGTGTTTTTATTTTTTTAATAGAGCTTAGCTCCCCTTTTTTTAACAATAGTTTAAGAAGATTTTATCTTCTCATATCCTTGATTCATATTATATGTGCAGGATACCTCCTACATCCAGTTTGGGATTCATCAAAGAATCTCATTATCACTTCCAAATTGTGTTGCTTTCTCAAAAAAAAAAAAAAAAAAAAAAAAAAAAAAAAAAAAAAAAAAAAAAGAAAAAGAAAAAGAAAAAAAAGAAAAACATTTTTTCCTTCAATAATATGGGAAGTAGATAACAAAAATTCTTTAAAGTCCGATAAATTTGCAGAGGCTATTATGATGATAACAAAGAAAAACGGATGTCACTTACACAAGCAGTTTAACATTGATGGCAATTGCAAGACACTGTTCACTTGTAAAAAACACACTGAACTTACATTTGAAAAGTCACATGATGGAAACAAAAGGAGGAGAAGTAAATTTTAAGCATAAAGCCATATGCAAGAAAAATACTTAAACACCTAAGCAAAGACGAAGAGAAGTCGAACAAGAGTAGGAATGGTTTTGTATGTGCACATAAGACAGAATGGATATATCGACACATTTAATTTTGTGTTTATATATATATATATATACATTCATGTAGGTGAAAAATATGTGATTGTCATATTTTATGCTGTCATAATTCCAGCATATTTGCATACATTTTTCTTGCTAGTCCAGAAAATGTTTCAGGTCTTCAAGTTCAAAGACTCTTATAGGTAGTGTAGGAATTATTCATTACATATAGGTGATCATAATTACACAAGAAATTAATTAAATGTCATGATTAAAAGCAACTTTGGAAATAAGATTTGCTCCTGAGCTCCATGAGAACTCAAAGAGAGTGGAGATTTTTATGGAGACATTGCCTTAGTGAGCATCATTTAATGTATAGCAAACAGGTCCTCTTTTCCTGTCAGCTTTCAGGGTGGAATATGCACAGTATTAGTCAGCTTCTGTATTGAACTATCTACTTTTCTGCATTTTTAATTGAATTCCCTTCTCCTCAACATCCCATTTTGAAGTGGAGATGTTTCACATTAAGCAGCCCTGACATTAGAAAAGTTGGTCTTTGCCAAATATGAAGGTCAGTTGAAACTAATGCATTTTCTACTCTACTGCAGCATTTGTAATATTTGTCCCATGTTGAATAATTTAAATGATTTCTTAATATGACCAAATACTTTATTATTAACACATACACATACATTTCATGCATTTTTTATCTAACATTTAATGTTAGAGAAACATCTCTTCCCCTACTCCACAAATAATTTTTTGGATAAAAAAGGTGGTTAAACTTTCTCTACAGAAGAGTCAATCTAAAATTACTTGATACAGGTCAACAGTTATAGCAGTTTAGCACCACACCCAATACAGGTCTAAGTCCAAAATGAAAGGAGAAGTGGATGGAAATTATGTGATCCTGGATTTATTACCTGCTGTGGGAGCACCTGCTGTGTTGGATATTGTTACTGGAATGACAAAAAAAGCCCCTAATCACCCTGGCAAATCTCCACTTAATCTCAGTTGTTGGGGTTGTCATCAATTTCAACATTTTACTTGGGGTTGTCTAAAGGTTTGAATGAACTTTCATGTAGAAGAAAGTTAAGTGAATTTATGAAAAAAATGAAGAAGTATATATACATTTTCTTCAGAGCCGTCAATATCTGTCTATAATAGCAGGACTTACCAAAAATTTTACTTTTCCCTGGAAATTCACGATGCATTTAAAGCGCAAATTTCTGATGGTAAGATATCATACTGAATTTCACTGAAAGTATAAGAGGGGTCTTTGTATTTATTTTTGATACCTGGTACAATACTCCTGCCGACTGAGCATTTCCTTTCTTGTCTTTATGATTTACAATCCTATAACTTGTTTTCGGTTAAGGCTGTTCTAGCAGTTGATCATTTTGTATCCTTAGTTCATGATGAAGTATAACTTATTTTGATCCTCATAAATTTTAATTTAAGCTAAAATAAAATGTTGCCTTGCTAACACTAGTTTCCTTCAATATTCTACATTGTTTAATTTTAAAATATAATTTAAAAATAAACTACAGAAATATGGTATTTGAAAATTATATACATGTGAAGCTGAAAGCTAAGAGAACTGCATAGCCTCTCTGAAATAGACTGGTCGGGCCTCCACCAACTTTCCTATGTCAAAGAAAATACAGAGAAAATGGTTTTCTTTTCAGGATTGAAAAATATTTTTATCATATTACATATGTTGTTACTCACCTACTTATTATTGTTATTACTGCTCTGATATGCATCTTAATGCTACCATATACTTCAATTTATTGTTTTAAAAGGCATTTTTCAATTTTACTATATTCCAACATTTTTTAAAAAATCGGTTCATGCACATAGGACATTAAGTTGAAACTTGGTCTTAGCAGATCCATTACTGAGAAGATACCTGTCAAAATTATTCAAATGATAGGATATTTAGAATCTGGTGAACCTGGCAATGGGGAGATTTTCTCTATACTTAAAAAACTTCAAAATACACTGTCTGAGTGTACAAAACTAACTTCGTATAGACAGCATAAAATACTTTCAATCATGATGACCACTTTGTAAATGTGCCTCAATGTTTCAGCATATTGAATGTTGGTAAAGTGAAATACTTTTCATAATTCTGAAATTGCTTTGGTGGATGAATATAAAGTAATTGAAAACTTTTGTTACACAGCTTTTAAAGCCAAATAAAAACTTTTCAATAGTGTACTTTACTGCATTATGCAATATATGAGGCAAGCAATTAACTTCAAGCAAATACTCATTTTCATTTCCCATTAACTCTGTAGTCATAGGGATGTTCTCCAAAATTAATTCCGGGGTACTGGTTGCAAATGATGATATGTTGTCAAAGTTCAAACCAGTTGATTGTAGTATAATTTTTTCATTCTTCAAATACTCCTATTTCAGTTTCATTGATGTCCTGAAGATAATCAGGCAAACTCTGGTGTTACTTTCTTTCCAAGTGTGCATCATGGAACAATGATCACAACCTTCATTGTATTTCTGCTAGATATGGGGCAAAATATACAGTTTTCAGCAAATTAACTGGTTTTTTTCATACTAGAAAAAATTGATATATTGTTTTCAATACACAAAGCTTTTACTTTCTTTCATTCTGTGGATTAATGTTGGAAATGACAGCACCAGACTTTTTAATCCTGAAGTAAACATTATGAAATATTATTGGCAGATTCTGTTGATTCTGTTCAGTTTTCTTATTTCTAATTTTTACTAACAGAAAAAGCTAAAATAATCTGTTCCTAAAAGGTGTGGTAGGATTATTGGTATATGGAACTGATTAACCTATTTCCTTGCCTCATTACCTACTTTACCTGGAATGCAGTGTTTACTAAACTTTGCAATAAAACATACAAGCAGACTAAACAGAAATAATTTTCTATTTCTTATAGCTCTTAATATACTTTTTTTTTCATTGTACTCTTTCTTTAATAGGGGTTTTGTATTACTATGCTTTCATTCCATATATGCAATTTTGGCACACTAAAAATGATAGTGGTAGGGGTTTTTTTGCTTGTTGGTATATAATTTTGTTACAGACTCTGTGTTTATATTAAGGACTACATTGAACACAAGCCATGGATGGCCAGATACAGAGCAAACCTGACACAGAAGCACAGTCTTATTCAAATCAGAGCAGCTATGTCTTCAAGCAGTATGACGAAGTGCTTCTGTGGTTCCGAGACCAGCAGCAGAAAATGGGAGGATTTAGCCTGTGTCCCAGCCACCTCAAACTGATGAAGTACTGCCCAAATGCACTGAGAAGGAGAGACAGATACTTTTAGCATAAATTTATGATTTAACTTGATTTTAAACCTTTGGGTTCAATCCAAAAGCCTTTAAACCTTATCATGCCTCTAGGTCTTCTAAGGCTGTGCTTATGGTAGCAGTTCTTGGCAAAATCTGAATTTCAACAGTATCTACAGATTTTATTGTTGCTATTGTTATCCTTGAAACTCTGAACGCTGTTGGTTGTAGCTATTTTTATTTTCAAGAGGTTTTCCTATATAAATATTGTTAAGTGAGCAGATACACTCATTAGGCAAAAAAACCCCCAAACTTTTCCTTTTTTTTTTCTGAGGTCCTTTACAGTGGAATGAGACACCCTGACAACAATGCAGGGTCAGATCCAGCTGCTGTCTGTGTAGAGAAGAGCAGTAGATTGTCTCAGTGATATCAGAGGGCTAAGACAATGACATGAGACACTGGCTAGGATACAGTTCCCTTCCTTGTGCAGTGGCCATTGCTCTTTCCACTGTTCCCATGCAAACAACAGAAACACATTTTGTACTGGTGAGTACTCATTCAAGTATAAGGCAAATAAAGACTTCACTGGATAAAGAAATGCCACTGGGGTGACTTTTCAGCCTAGGGTTTGTAAGTCATGTAGGTTATTTGCATCTCTTCTACATGTTCAGATGAGTCAATGTACCACTAGAAGCTCTGGCAAGCTTGCTCGTGTGAAACCATGATTTTGTACAACAATAGGAGGACAAGAAAGACCAAAATAATAGTGATCCGTGTCACAGAAACTAAATATCCATTGGAATATTTATGACTGTGATTTTTAAATACTCATTATCCTGTCCTACATTTTTATATTTTTAAAATATATTCATCCTGAATTATGAGATTTTTTTTCTCATTTTGCAAGAATCCTAGCACAAGATCTAGGTTCCAGCTTGGTCCCTTTTAGCTCCACAATACAAGGATTAAAGTTATGAAGCCCACAAGAGGGTATTTTTACCCAGGCAGGAATTTCATCCTATATAACTAAATATATAAAATACTAAGAACAGAAAACCATCTTCCACTCTGAATTACCAGCAGCAATATTTAGAATTACAGTCATCTTCTGCAAATATAAGCGTTTCTATCACATTTTAAGTAATCTTTAGGGGTTTTTTAATGTGTGCTTTCTCTTTCCCTAAACTTAGATTTTGAGAATTTTACCTAAAGGAAGGAAGTTACATCAATAACTCAGTACAATATTTTTTTTTCACTTTGTCATTTATTTTGCAGTTCTTTTATTTTAAGTTACACACCTAAGATGTCCTCTATCCTCTAAAATTTTATCAAATGTATTCATTATCTATTTATTATTCATTACAATTTTATACCGATGAAGTAATTTATTGAAGCCAAGAATGTGTCCTTGTGGCCAAAAAGGCCAATGATATCCTGGAGTGCATTAGGAAGAGCAATGCCAGCAGGTTGAGGGACGTGATCCTCTACTCTGCCCCTCTACTGAGCCCTGGTGAGGCACATCTGGAGTGCTGTGTCCAGTTCTGGGCTCCTCAAGAGCCCAGAGAGCCCTGGAGCTCCTGGAGCAGGTCCAGCAGAAGGTCCAGATTGAGGGAAGGATGCCAAGCAATAGGACAAGAGGCACTGAGCAAAAACTGATGCACAGAAATATCCATGAGAATATGAGACAGACCTTCTTAATTGTGTAGGTGACCAAGCACTGGAACAGATTGCCCAGAGAGATTAAGGATTCTGCCTCATTGGAGATATTCAAGAACCACAATCCTGCGCTCTGAAACGACTCTCCTTCAGTGGGAAGGTTGGATCAGATGTCCCACTTTGATCCCTTCGAACCAGACCCATTCTCTGATGTTGCAATTCTTTAAATAACAGTTGCCTGTAGCCTAGAAAGGTCTTCATAAAATCTGTGAAAATATCCCAGAACTTTAGGGCCCTGATTTTTAGCACAAAGTACTCCACTCCTAGCTTTTCTGGGAAGTTTCCAAGAAACTGAAATATTCAGAGCTTTTCAAAATCACCATATTGTTGATTTACTCGTGAATTCTTTTGATCAAATTGACAGTGATGGAGTAGAAGTTTTGTTGTTGATAACATATTGAGATATGTGTTTTAAATTTAATTAGGGCAGCTTGCTGAAAACTACAGATAGTGGGTTATTTCCATTTCATGAAAAAAACAGAAGTGAGAAATAAGGAATAAAATAAAACTGTAACATATTCTCATTCCTTTTGTCATGAACAATCATCATAAAAACTTTGGAAGTTAAATTAAAAACAGATAAAGACAAAACCTCGCTAGCCAAAAACCCCCCAGACAACTTCCCCCTACTAAAAAACAAAAAAATCCCCAAGCCTAGGAAAGAGAATGAAATGTCTGTCAAATAGATAATCACATGCATTGAGACCTTAGTGCTTACTTAGGAAATACTGAGAAACCCTCCATGAGCGTATCAGATAATTTAATGAAGTTGATAATGAGGAGGAAAAAAATCATATATTTCAAATGTACAGAACTATGTTTCTTCCTCAAAAAATTATTTAAAAGTTATTAAGTTAAGTTAAGTTAAAAATTATTTAAAATTCTTAAAGCCTAAAAGTCAACATTTACAATACTGACCAATATTGTACTTTTAAGGACTTGTGTTTTGAAGCTTTGCAATCAGCAGTAATTTAGAGTTTCGGTACATAAAATAATGAAAATGTTATCTAAATTATTTTTCCATATTTAATTTAAATATAAATTTAGAAAGGCACTTAATCCCTTCAAAATTAATGACAGGAGTATAACTGGGATGGTCTTGCTGCAAGAAGCGGCAGCCTGTGTTAAGATTCCACAGAGGTGCTCAGGTGGGGAAAAATCAATTATCTCAGAAAAGAAGTCCCATAAGTCATCAGGTTGAGTGAGGTACAGCTTAGATGGACTAGAATGGATGTGAAGACCTGTCTGAAATTCAATGGACAGGTGTTTCTTGAAAGACTTGCCAGGGCTTGCTGAGTACTCCACCGCTTATTGACAGCTCTGTGTCCTTCCTCAAAATGTGCTCTTTAGTCTATTTGTTAGGGTAGGAAGTGTAGGTTTTAAGTAATTAGTGAAAGGAGAAATTTCAGTACAATTTTCTATCCATGAGTATTCTAAGTGTAGGAATATTGCACCAGGAAATGAAAATTTTGCTGTTATTGCCTTTCAGATGGATACTGTCCTAAGACCTGTGTTTTGACAATTTAAGGAATAAGTTCCAGGATGATGAACTTAGAAATTAGTTGGGGAATGTGTACTTCCAGAGTGTCAGTTGAGGTTGGGCACAAAATAGGATCCAAACTGTCATGGCGAGTGACTATGAAAAAAGCTAACTCTTCCTCAGAACAAGCAGAACAATTATCCACACAAAAATGTTTCTAAGCATACAGAAAAGTTTTTGATATTCATACTGAAAGTAGAATTCCAGTAGAATAAGATTTTTTTTTTAAATTAAGGAGTAGTTGAGCATAAGTTTTCAGGACAATCAGTGAAATGCTTTAGACATGTGAATCCTTTGGGAAAGATTTCTTCTTTTTTGGACAGTTTTACCCATATCCTACTGAGCCAGCCAGATCAGTGGACAGATAGTCATCAATATCACTAGTAATATTTTTAGAATTCCCTTGCATGTCTCATCAAAGCATTTTAGAGGCAAATAACATGTAGTAGGGATGAAGAAAAAATTCTTAAGCGCTGCAATTTTCCATGGCTTGATTTCTCCTGGGTCGTGCTCGCCATACCATGTTCTGCATACTACTTCTTTTTCCATATGGACAACAATTCAAATAATCACAGAGTATACTGAATTTAAAAGGACCCACAAGGATCATTGAGACCAGTTCCTGGCTCTGCACAGATCCATCCTCAAGTGTCACACCATGAGCCTGAGTGCCTTGTCCAAACACTTCTTGAACTCTGTCAGGCTTGGTGCATGACCACTTCCCCAGGGAGCCTGTTCCAGTGCCCAACCACCCTCTGGGTGAAGAACCTTTTTTAATGTCCAGCCTAAACCTCACCTGATGCAGCTTTGAGCCATTCTCTCAGGTCCTGTCACTGGTCACCACAGAGAAGAGAACAGTGCCTGTCCCTCCTCTTCCTCTCATGAGGAAGTAAGAGGAAGTTGTAGACTGCGATGAGGTCTCCCCTGTCTCCTCTTCCCCAGGCTGAACAGACCAAGTGACCTCAGCCATTCTTTAAAAAGCTTCCCCTCAAGTCCTTTCACCATTTTTGTTGCCCTCCTTTGGGTGGTATCCTACTCCACAATGTCTTTTTTTATACTGTGGCACCAAAAACTGCCCCCAGCACTCAAGGTGAGGCTGCCCCAGTGCAGAGCAGAGCAGGACAATCCCCTCCCTTGCCTGGCAGGTGATGCTGTGCCTGATGCCCCCCAGGACAGGGTTGGCCCTCCTGGCTGCCAGGGCCCACTAAATTAATCTGGGACTGCTCCTGATTCCTTCATATACACATTCTTCTTTTCCTTTCTCTTTTTGTTGTCTTTTTTTTTTCTATTCTTTTCTTCGTGTCTTTTTTTTTTCTTTTCTGTATTTATCTCTCCTTCTTCTTCATTCAGACAATTCTCGTGATATTTGTATGACAGTTAACACTAAATGATATACAACAGTCAAACTTCACTTAAAATTCCACACTGAATACTTCTGAGATGTGTTCTGCTCATGCTAGCTCAATGCTATTGATCAATGACAGCAAAGAACTGTAGAACTAAAGGAGATGAAGGGATGACCAAAATCACACAGAACCCCAGCAGAAGGCTTCCTACAGATACATGAGACATTCAATGCCAGTGAGCACAGGTCACTCCAGTGTGTATTTCTTCAGCTGACTTTCATATGTATAGACACAAAATTACAGGACTTATTTAACATGAAGTCTCAGCAAACAAGTAGAGAGTTACGTGGTGGTTAGGGTTATAGCATTACAGTCATCCATAAGCAGAAAAAAGGATTTGCAATATTTGTCAGAATATTCTACTATATTTAATTTCAAAAGTTATACTGATTCTCTAGGGATAAGCATATATTATTAGAGTTTAAATATTTCTGTGAGTGTCTTACTTCATACATTACCACTTCTGCTAACTTTATAGGTATTTTTTGAAATAATTTTAAAGGAACCATATGCATTGAGTTCCTACTAAAAAGTGTGTAATATTTTCACGTGAAAAATTAGATCCCCATACTGAGATTATTCTGCCTCAGCTCATGGCATGTATTGAATTTATAACTGCTTTTTTTTTTTTTCCTGTCAAGCTTTTTCCCAATAATGAGTATTAAAATGATTATATGAAAATAAATTGCATTACACTGTATTGTAATGTTTTCAAAGATGACATTACATTAGTCTAACACTGGTCAATTTTCTTTGGCCCTCTAATAGCATGGATAATACCTTTCTTTGTGGGTGTTTTTGCTGTTGTTATTTCTGATTTTCTTGTTTTCCTGGAAGAAATGTGCAACATTTCCCGGCACACATAAATAAGGTCTGTTTTTAGACTGCACTGTGGGCACCATGTCTAGGTTTACTTCAGCCGCTAAATCTAATAAACATCTACTGGGATAGTAATTTTTAAGTTCAAGTTCAATATCAAACATGTCAGCAGTGCACTTAGCAAGAAGCAGGGCAGCAGTTTGAAGAAAATTCAGATCCAGTCACCAGTAATTTTTATCAAATTATAAACCCTTGTTAGAGTGCTGGGATTTCATCAGCTAACATTACCAAAATAAAAGCAATCCTTCTGCAGGAGGTGATTGCTTTTCTTAGGCATAGGTAGATTAAACATCAATTCATTTACATACTTTTGACACACGCTCTGCCACTCACATCTTCATTATCCTCATTTGTAAAATGAATGCTACATTTTGCATGGTATTATCAGGAAGTTTCATGCTGATCAGAAATGGACTGGCATTCATATTTATTTTCTTACACCTAATGATGTCATTTTTCATTAAAGTTTTTTTCTCCTTGTAAAATAATTTATGATTACTTAAAAAAATTATTCATCATTTTTAGAGGTGTGTAATACTGTGGCAAATTATGCATATGTAGTTTAGAGGGATTAGTTCCACAGTCAGATACTGAAGGTCTGTGTATATTTGGCAGGTAGATTAAAGATACTGAACACATCTTTCAAAGAACACAAATTATTTCTGGGCTATGGTTAGAGAAAGATGTAGAGGATGTCCTATTTTAGTAAGTCAAATCCAAAATTTAAGGCATTAAAATTTTGGTGTGCGGATGAATCCCAAAGTCACTTTGTTCCACTACACATCTATCAAATTCTGAGTTAGGTAAATGGTTTGATGTCTAAATTCAAAACAACTCCTGTAGTTTTCCACCCAACTTGGACTAGATTCAGAAAGTGTTTTCAGCAGCCATATTATGACCTGGCTGGAGTCTTCTGGCTGGTGACCCTTTCAAATGAGGAGGGACTGATAGAGCTAGAGCAGCTTATCTTGGAAAAGAGAAGGTTCAGGGTGATTTTAAAGCGTATTAATTCTTGATGGGAGGGAATGAAGGATCCAGACTCTTCTCAGCAATGCTCATTGACAGAACAAGAGGCAAAGGGCAAAGATTAAAATCCAGGAAATTTTATCCAAACACAAGAAATAACTTTTTACTTTGAGGGTAGTAAAACACTCGTGGGTTTCCCAGAGAGGTTGTGGAGTCTCCATCTTTGGAGTTTTTCAAAACTCAATGGACCATTGTCCAAGGCTTCTAATTAAGAAGGAAAACGGGGCTGGGCTGCTTGATTTCAAGATGTTCTTTCCCACCTCAACCATGCTGTGATTCCATAACACACCCACACACACCCCAGGAGACAGTATTTCCAACAGCCTATATCTAACTAAAATGTGAAAGACCTCTGTGCAAAATACTCACCTCTGACTTGCCTGGACTTGTGGACATGCATGACCCAGTTCTGATACTTGCTCCTGAGGTATATTAAAGGTGCGTTTACAAAATATTCCAGACTGGATCTTCCAATTTATTTATTTATTTATCCTTCCCCCTGAAGCTCTTCTGTGTGTTTCAGGGGCTATAAACTGCATATCTAAAGCAATCAAAAAATAAAAATAATCAGTTACCTACTCATTTTAAATGTAAGCTCAAAGGAGAAAAATACTTATTAGACCTCAGAAGATAATCATAAATTCTCTATAGCTTCTCAGAATTTTCTCTTAAGTTGCTTAATTTTCTACTGATTATATCAATGTATAATAATGTACCAAAGATCTGCAATATTGCTTAAAAAATTGTAAGTTTGCTATCTACAGTGGCTGTATCTACATTACCATCTACTTTTATATTTTCATGTTTTGCTTGCAAAAGTTTCAAGATATAGCTCAGTACTGAGGCTTTGAATCATCTGTGAAAGAAATTTGCTTTCACTAGTCCATTACATTAATGTAATATGACTTAGCTATTGGGAATCAATTACTTAATTAAGAAAGATTTGAGACATCTTGTCCTGTAATCATGACAGCTCTGCTTAGTCTCTTTTCTTCCAGTCTTGACAGGGCTAGAGACTGTGACATAGGTTATCATTTTCTCAGGTGACATGAATAATGTCTCTGCCTAGCTCTTTTTATTTGCTGTCATTTGCTTTAAGTACCTAACTAAACTAAGCAATCTTCTCCCATAAACAGAATATAGGTATGCCTATGCTCTCCAGTAAATTGACTGGAAGAAAAAACCCATTAAAAAACACATGGCTGAAGCTCAGTATGACTGAAGTAAGAAAGGACCTTGGGAGATAATCTAGTTCCAAGATCTCATGCTGAAGCTGGGTAAAACTAGTGCTGGTTGCCCAAGATCTTGTCCAGTTCATTTTGGCTATCTCCAAGGACACTACATCTTCTCCAGACAAACTGTTCCAGTGCCTGATTGGGCTAAAAAAGCTGTTTTCCTTATCAAATGGATCTCAANCTCAAAGAGCCCTTTGGGTTGATGAGTTTGGGTTTTTTTTTGTTTTTTTTTTTTTTTGTTTTTGTTTTTGTTTTTGTTTTTGTTTTTGTTTTTGTTTTTGTTTTTGTTTTTGTTTTTGTTTTTTATTTTGTTGTTGTTGTTTGGGTTTTGCGTTGTTTCTTCGGGTTTTTTTTGTTAATATCTTTTTAGTTCCAATTCTATTTCCACTTACATAAATATGCAGCTGTGTCTTCCCTACAAGTCTGAAATAAAATTTCATCACTGTCCAATGATATAATTCTTCAACCTGTCTTAAACTAAATGGAGGACAAAATTTTTTTATGCTCAGACTTCTGAAACCAAATCCTTCCACACAGCTTCTTAAAAAATGAATTATATTTCCTGTTGCAAATCAAATTTAATAAAGATATTATGAAGTTATGAGATATCTTTTGTGCTGCCCTTAAAACTTTCAGGTAACTTTCAGATGTGTCCTCCTTCTTGATGCAAATCTATGTAGCTTCTGATGAGCTCATATTATTTTTTCATATCTTTTTCTTTCTTCTCAGGAGTTCCCAAGGCTGAGCTGTGGGTAAACTGCACTGATTACAGCTTCAGTAACTTTCTTGGTCCATCCTTGTCAGCTTGATAAGTCAAAGTCATTTAGTCATTTCAGTCCTTTGCCTGTCCTTTGGTTGAAGTTACAAGTCTGTTATTTGAAAGTCTTTAGGGAAAAAAAAAAAAA
>WEZZ01033202.1:0-48213 GCA_013400585.1 Chloropsis cyanopogon | reverse complement strand
GAATAGTGTGGCCAGCAGGGAGGAGGGGGGAGGTCATCCTACCCCTGTACTCGGCACTGGTGAGGTCACACCTTGAGTGCTGTGTCCAGTCCTGGCTCCTCAGTTTGGGAAGGACATTGAGATGCTTGAGCATGTCCAGAGGAGGCAACTAGGTTGGTGAGGGGCTGGGAACACAAGCCCTATGAGGAACGACTGAGGGAGCTGGGGGTGTTTAGCCTGGAGAAAAGGAGACTCAGGGGTGACATTATCGCTCTACAGCTCCCTGAAGGATGGCTGTGCTCAGGTGGGGTTGGTCTTTTTCTCCAGGCAGCACTGACAGAACCAGAAGACACAGTCTAAAGCTGCACCAAGGGAAATTTAGGTTGGATATTAGGAAAAAGTTTTTTACAGAAAGGGTGGTAAAGTACTGGAATGGTTTGCCCGGGGAGGTGGTGGATTTTAAACACATCTCTGGATATGTTTAAAAAAAGACTGGATGCGGCACTCGGTGCAATGGTTTAGTTGAGGTCTTAGGGCTGGGTTGGACTCAGTGGTCTTGGAGGTCTCTTCCAACCTAGTGATTCTGTGACTTGGAATGGACCTACCAGGATGATCCAGTCCCACCTCTGGCCCTGCACAGACTCCCCAGCACTCCCACCCTGGGCATCCCTGGCAGCACTGTTCAAATGCTCCTGGAGCTCTGGCAGCCTCAGGGCCAGGACCATTCTCAACAGCACTGAAATGCTGGGATTTAGGAAGGCAGAGATCAGTGAGAATTTCCCAACTGAAACATCTCCAGGCCCACTGGCATTCCTGTAAAATTGAAATTCAGCTGTGGGATTATTGGAGAGCTGGGAAGCCGTGGCTGTTTCTGTGGGCTGGGCATTGCTCTGTCCCTGTTCCCTCAGACCCCAGCAAGGAGGAGTCCTGAGGGGATGCTGGGAGCTGATGGAATATAGCAGTGGGAGAAATCCTGAGCACTTCCCAGGAAGGAGAGGGAATGGGGTGCTTGGGTCCTGTATTCCTTATACAGAGGGGTTCTCCAGGGGTTTTAGTATCTTCACAAGGGATTTTTAGTTATCCTTGTTATGCTGCAGAGGTTTCCTTGCCTCTCCATGTTCTCTCCATCCCTGTAATACCCACCAGGAGCTTTCCATTGCTGGGTATTCCTGTATCCCCTTGGGCTGTCCCAAGATCCTGCCCTGCCCTGCCCTGTGTGCCCTGGAGCTGTGTGAGGGCTGGAACAGGGAGAAGCAGCTTCCAGGGAGTGATGAGTGAGGAGGAAGCTGGGAATTGTGTCTGTGGGCTAAAACTGAGGCTCTTTCTCCAGCCTTGCTTTTGGGCCCTGGGATGAAGATGCTTTGAGAAAGGTGACAGGTTATTTTCTTATTGAAAAAAATCTTTCCTAGAAGTTTTCCCTGTTTATCAGGCAGACCCTGAGCCCCTCTCAGCAGTTGCAGTTTCAGGATTTTCCCAGTCTCAGCTCTAGGACAGATCCACCTTCTCTCCAGAGGTTACATGTGAAATATCCCCTATTGAATGAAGCCTTTGGATTCTCTTGATGCTTTTCCACCTCGTTAAGCCCAGACCATCGATTAAGCAACAGTGGCAGATAGGAAAAGGCAAAATGACTTGGAAGTAATTAGCCTGTCTGGAATCTGGGAGGAAGGAGCCACAATCCTGCCTGGCAGGGAGACATCCCTGTGTCTGGGCATCTGTGAGCCTGGGAACATTCAACTTCTCCCAACTCAGGGCCTTTTCATTGCAGAAAATATTCCAGAACAGCTCCTTGTCTGACGAAAAATGTTGCTAAGTTACAGAGGGGAAATTTTGGAACAACTAAGTCCCTTTCTGAGGGAATATTGTCACTGTTTCTCCATGCAGAGCTGGTTTTCCCAGGATAAAAAACCATGGGAAGTTTTTTTATAACTGTGCATAGGTGGGGTCTGGGCTGTTTGGTCCCCACTTCTCAGCTCTGCTGGCCTTCAGGAGGGAGGGGCTGGGTCTGGACAAAACATTCCCTTGGAAGGGCTGAATTCTTCCTAAAAGGTCATGGAATGAGATAGACAGGTAGGGCCAGATTAGGGCCAGGGAAGCTGGAAAATGGCTTGGAAGAGTCATGAGAAGGAGGACAGGGGAAAATGTAAAATCTCGGATGTTTCAGGAAGTAAAGGAAAAGTGAAAACAAAAATATTTACGGGAATTCAATGGTTCCTACATTGATGATTCCTCTCATCGAACAACGTGGGAATCCCAGCCCCACATGTCGCTGTGCAGAGACTCAGCCCTGACGCTGATCTTCAAGATCTTGGATCATGGAATGGTTTGGGTTGGAAAAGACCTTAAATCCCATACAGTGCCACCCCTGCCATGCCCAGGGACACTTTCCACTGTCCCAGGCTGCTCCAAGCCCCATCCAACCTGGCCTTGGACACTTCCAGGGATCCAGGGGCAGCCACAGCTGCTCTGGGCACCCTGTGCCAGGGACTCCCCGCCCTCTGAGATTTGAGAGTTGAGAGGGCACTGGTGGGACTCTGGGCACTGGAATCCATCAGGGAACGTGTTCCCATTGGAATGGCCCCTCTGGGGTCTGGGGGCCCTGGCCCCAGTGAGATCCAAGTCCAAACGCCCTCCCAAATCCCCAGGGTGAGTGGACACTGCTGGGACAGGTGGAAAGGCAGTCCTGGTCCTGCTGGAGCAGCTGCTGCTGCCAAGAGCAGAGAAATGAACAATCCCAAAGCTGAGAACACAAAAAGTGGTGGATTTTCTGGATCAGAGAGGGAAGGCAGGTGGGAAGAGGCTGAAGAAACAGAGCAGTGATGTGGAGAGAAATGTAAGGAGTGCCTGAGCTGTGGGCACCGACAGCACAAATAAAAATGCTGGGGAGAGGAGAAGGGGTGAAGGAAAAGAAGGAATTACATTTTTTTGGGGAAGGGAGGCAGTT
Organism: Chloropsis cyanopogon; assembly: GCA_013400585.1. Classification (NCBI taxonomy): domain Eukaryota; kingdom Metazoa; phylum Chordata; class Aves; order Passeriformes; family Irenidae; genus Chloropsis; species Chloropsis cyanopogon. The sequence goes on along the minus strand of WEZZ01033202.1, from coordinate 45,290 downwards.
TTCCAGCTGTTGTGGTTGGATGGCTGTGAACAAAAGCTTTGATTTGTGTGGTCAGGGAAGAAGAGTTCAGAAATTCCTCTGTCCAGGTGCTCCTTTGGCAGCAGCTCAAGGGAACCAGATCTGGATCTGTGGAGTCAAGGATTGTATGGAGACCTTCCCAATGACCTGCACCTTCACCTCCAGCCCACTGACCACCGACCCCACTGACTACTCACCCCACTGACCACTGACCCCACTGACTACTCACTCCACTGACCACTCACCCCACTGACACCACTGACCATTGACCTCAATGGCCATTGACCCCACTGACCCACTCTGGGCTCAGACCCTGCCCCAAACCAGAGGTAAAGTTTTAGGTACCTGTTTTAGTGCAGGTAAAATGGTGCAGATAAAACTACTGTTGCAGAACACAAACATCAAATTTTTAGGGATCCTTGCAGTGACCCTTGGGGACAGGGAACAGTGACCAAGAGATTGACTCCAAAATGTCAGATAACAATGAGAATGAGCCATTCGCAAACCTGAAAACTGAGATACTAATGAACTGTAGTTTCTCATTATTTCAGTTCAAAAGAGCTTTTCCCTGTAAAATTTATTCCATCTTAATTAGGCCATAATAAGCTTAAAAAATAAACAAAAACACATTTTCAAGGGAATTCAGGTTTTGTTGAGACTGAAAAGGATTTCTTTTTGTTTCCAGTTTTCAAAAACAAATCCAAAAAATCCTAAAACACAAAAATAATTATTTTCACATTGCACAGAAAAAACCCCAGGTTTTTCCTCCCTCTGTGTCTCCATTTTTGATCCAGTTAATGGACTAAAATTTCCACTGTTCACACAGCTCCCTCTTCTCCACCTGCACAACATGCAGACAGAGAATTTGGACAGAGAGAAGCCTTTGGAAAGCACAGAGAGCACAGGTGGCCATGGAGACAGAGCTGCAGTGAGGGATGTGCACCCAGGATCTGTCACCTGGGGTTCCTCTGCTCCCTGGCCCCACACTGCCCATGGCAGGGGCAGAGTCCCCACCCCTGGAAATCTTCAAAACCCATAGAAATTTCCTTGAGGGTGTGGTTTAGCAGTGACCATGGTGCTGGTGCTGGGCTGGTGGTTGGACTTGATGATCTTGCCCCAGCCCTTGCAGTGCCCAAGGCCAGGCTGGACGGGGCTTGGAGCACCCTGGGACAGTGGAAGGTGTCCCTGCCCATGGCAGGAGTGGCACTGGATGGGCTTTGAGGTCCCTTCCAACACAAAACCATCCTGGATCTGTGTGATTTTAAAGGTCTTTTCCAACCTGAACAATTCCCTGGCTGCCCCAGCCGTTCCTCTCTGGGTATGTTCCACATTCTGGGTCTCTCTTGTCCAGCCACTGCAGTTTCCTCTGCCCTGTGCCCCAGACAGAGGCAGCCCCGGGGCAGTGCCCGATGTTTTCCATGGTCTGCTGCTCCTGGATCTCCCTGGCAGTGGAACTGTGCTGGCAGAACTGCCTGACACAGCTGGTGCCCAGGGCTGGGAGCGCTGAGGTGGAAATGCAGCAGAATTCCTGGGATCTGGGGGCTGCAGCACTGGGAGAGTCCAGGCAGGGCACGGAACCTGCTGTGCCAGAGACTGCAAAGTGTGACTTGTTCCAGAGCAGAGATTTCTCTGAGGGATTGGGGTCAAAAGTCAACAAAGCTCCTGCCCTGTGGGAACACCTGGCAGGAGCTTATGGTGTCTAGGTGTGGGACTGTGTCTCTCCTGGCAGCTGCAAATGCCAGGGGCCTTTTGAGGTGGAGGGGGTCTGTTCCTCTGGAGCACATCTGTGCAGGGACAGCTGAGCTTGACTTCAGCCTCATCCTAACACAAAAATGAGAATTTTGGTTTGCCAGAGCCCTGCAAATCAGCCCAGGAGGCTGCCTCAGCTTGGATTTTGCCCTTATTGATCCCAGTCCCAGTTGGATTTATTTTATACAGACACTTTGATCAGGACACACAGTTTGCAGCACTTACTGTGCCCTGAGTCCTGACTTGCTGTAAGAGCTGCACAAGCTGCCAGAGTTTTTAATTCTTTTCCCACTGCATGGATTCGTTCCTCTGTTTGTTTTAAGATTTGAAACTAAGTTTTCTCTGACTACATGCACTCAGCTGTACCCATCAGCTGTCTTGGGACTGGGCATTTCTTGGGAAATTTCCTCCCAAGATTTGGGATTTGATACTTAGGGATTCAAACATCCCAAACCAAGAGCTTCCAAACAATTGCAAGTAAAGCAATTTGTTACTCCTGCAGCCCTCCGAGTCTGAGAGAGATCTGGGAAAGAAAACTGATCAAAAAGTGTCTTCTAGCAAAATTCAGGGTTAAATTCCTCCTTGCTGAGCTGCAGAGGTGACATCAGAATTGTGACATCAGAGGTGTGAATTCTGTGTGGGACCCACATGTCCCTGCCAGGGCCTGCCCCAGGGCTCCTCTCACCCTTCAGGGTGGAATTCCCCCCTTTCCCTGTGAAACAGAAGCTTTTCCTGTCAGGTTTGCTCCTGACCACGCCACTGCCCTGCAGGGCCTTTAAATGCTGCAGAGAAATATTCCAGGTGCCCCTGCAGGACACCTTTCCTCCATCCCCTCTCCTCCAGGACTATTCATTGCATGGCTGCATTGCCAAGCACATAAATTTCATTTAATTTGTCTGGAAATTATTCACATCCATACAAAAAAGTATCCTTCAGTGTGCCTATTTCCCTCTTTAGATTTATCCTTCTCCTTTGGAAGTAAATTGAAACAGCTTTACAACTCCATCCCATAGCATGGAAATAATTTTATTGGCATTATGAGACCGTGTAATTCACCAGCTGAAGGTGTTTGATGGCACAAAAGCTGTGTCCCAAGGTTTTCCAGAGCCCAGGAATACACAAGTGCCTGACTTTGCTTGTTTTCATCATTAGTTTTCAATTGGGGAGCTCAAGAATTCAGTTCTAACATTTTGTTCTCCCACCACAGTGAGAACACTGGATTTTATCATGTAATCAGCTGATATTTGCCTGTTTGGGGAGGTTCTTTCTATGGAACATCTAAACCTGAATTGTTGTTTTCTTACTGGAAATTAATTTATTCTAAAGGTCAGCATCTCCCAAGGAATAGAAATGAAATAATCCAGTGGACTCGGGTCTTTTTGTTTCTCTTGAAAGTAAGAGAAATCTAATAGGAAATATTTGACCCAAAATACTGAAAATGCTCTCCTGATAACCGAAACAAATTTCAATTCCAAGTTAAAAAATTGACATTAAACTTTGCTTTTCTTCTGCACAGCCAGTGCAGAACAAGTATTCTTGCCTTCTATGCAAACCCTTCAATGTCTTCCTTACCCATTAAATCTGAATTTTCCTTCAGAAAAGAGAACAAGAAGTGCCTGTTCCAGTTCTGGCTTTGAGCTGGTTTTAAGCTCCAGAAGGGAGCTGGGCCTGGGTAAATCATTATCTACTCCTGATGTGAGAGTTGCCAATGGGAATAAATCCACGCCTGGGATGAAACAACCTCATGAGGAGCAAATTCCTCAGTAGCTAAATTAAAAAATGAGGTTACAGATTGCACTGGTGGATTGGAGAGCAGTTTGGGCTAACACTGCCCATGCATGGATTCCACATCCGTGGGAGTGCCCAAGGCCAGGCTGGATGGGGCTTGGAGCACCCTGGGACAGTGGGACTGGAGGGGCTTTAAGGTCCCTTACAACCCAAACCATTCCAGGATTCCATGACCATATTTAAACTCATAAATGGGCATTGCACATAAAAATCCAAAGCCAGTTTGGGCACAGCAAGGTGGCTGTGGGACAGGGGACTCCCAAGGCCTCCCTGCTCCCTGCCAGTGTGGGGAGAGGAGCTCAGGAGGGACAAGGCCAAGTGCCAGGCAGCAATTTGCTCTGGGGGCCAAGGCACCTGTGCAGGGCAGGGATTCCTCTGGCAGGTGGGGACACCTGGAAAACAAACCTCGGGATGCTCCTGCAGCTTCACTGCAGTTGTGCCCTTCACAGGACCCTCCTGGGCCATCCTGGTCACCATCCCAACCCCTCTCCAGCCCCAGCCCCATCTGGCTGGCCCAGCTGTACCCATCTCCTCCCATCAGTTGGATCCTGCTGCTCTTGTTGCTGCCCAGACTTACCTTTTCCTCTTCAGAAATATTTACTGGAAGCACAGAAGGGAAGTCCTGAACAGAGAGTGAAAGCAGCATTTATTTGAAATATTTGGGTTAGCTTGAAAAATGGATGTGCAGTGACCCTTCCATGACCCCAAGCTGGAGTGCGGAGCTGCAGCAGGACCGTGCAACGTTTATGGAAGTGGCAGCACCTCCAGTCCTCAGTCTGGGACCAGAAACCCTCAATTAATGTTCCTGCCCCCAGGCTCCAGAGCCATCCTTGCCCTCATTCCTCCTGATTCCCTCCTGCTTTCCCGTACCCCTGACAGATTGCACAGGATGGTGAGGAGGGGAGGAATAGGATTTTTAGCTGCATAAACAGAAGGAAAAGATGAGAAATCTGATAAAAGAATGAGTTCCCAGAAATGGGAATGCAGGAGGAAGCTGGATTCTCTCCCACTGAACCGTGCCTCTTTGTTGTGCTCTTCTCAGGCCTCTTTGTTGTACTTCAAGCATTTGCTCTGATGTGGCTTGACTGAGTTTTTGAAATGTTCCCACTGGCACAACAGAAACTCCTAAGGAAGAATACCTTTGGGAGCCTGAGGGTTGGGTCATTCCCTAAGCTCAGAGCTTGGCTAGGATGGGGAATTCCATCCCATGGAGGTGGAGGTGGTGGACACTGAGGTTAGGGTGAGCATGGCTAGAAGAGAGGAAGAACAGTGGGAAAATGGTCACTTCCAATGACCTCAGAAGCAGGAGGTGAGATCTCATTGGAAGCAGATCCAGGGAGGAAGAAACTACGGGGATGGCTTGGCATTGTTGCTTTGACAGCAACTGTGAACTCAAACCATCCCAATTTCCAGGGAGAATGGAAGGTTCCAGAACAGGCGCCTCAACACAATGGAACCTCCCCATTTTACTGTGTCTGCAGAAAATGGGAAATGGGTTAGAGGGTGTCTTGGTTTTGAAAAGACAGGTATCTGCTAAGGAAGGCAGGAACCTTCCTTGAAATGGAAAATGTAAACCCCTTCCCTCCAAAGTATTGTAATTCTGAAATTAAGGGGCTCACAGGCAAAAATATGGGGATAGGAATAACTGTTCTTTACTAGGAAACCAAAACAAAACAACCCAAATGCAATAGTGCAAAAGAAAAACTGACAGAGTCAGAATACAACCTGACACCCTGTGGGTCAGGGTGGTGGCAGCAGTCCTATTAGATAGTGGCTACAGTCCCCCTGGAGTGACAGATGTGGTTCTGTTGAAGCAGGGATCCGGTAGAAGAGTGTAGTTTCCTCTGAAGGTCTGGTGGTGGTGTAGATGGGCCTGGTCTTATTCTGGGAATCCAGCAGAGAAAAGGCTGCCCCTCTGGGAATCTAGTGGAGAAGGGTGGTTTGGTGTTCCAAAAGCTCAGATTATATCCAGTCTGAAATGCTTGGCTCCTCCCCCTGGGTGGAGCTTTTCTGAACGGCCCATTAAGAGAAGATATTTCCCAGAGTGGGGATGGGTTTGTGGAAGAGAGAAGCAAATTGCTCAACTAACAGAAGATAAACTGCACCACCCTTAACAGATGGCAAATAGAATACACTCTTATCTTACAATCCAGGACAGAGGGGGAAAGCTGAACTCCAGGAACAGTCAATGTGTGCAGGGACCCAGGAAGGAAGACAATTCCTAGGAAAAATGGGATCAATGAGCACCAGAAGAGGCCATGGAAAACCCTTCCCAGATGAGCCTCAGATGTTGTCTGAGAGGAAGAGTTGGTGTGACTCCCACAGCAGCAGAGCCCAGCCCAAGGAGGGGTCAGAGAAAAGCAATTTGGGTCAAACCAGCTCCTCCTGAGGAAATCCATCCAGGGTGGAGGAGGAGGAGGAGGAGGAGGCTGTTCATAGGAGGATGGGAACATCTAGAATTGAGTGGGAACACCTGGAAATGCCTGGGAACACCTGGCAGTGACAGCAGTTAAGGCAATTACTGGCTTATACTTTAACCCAACCTCAAGTCACAGGGCAGACTCTTCCAACACCTCAGGACAGAGATTCCCAACACCAGGAGAAGCTGTGGGACAGGAACAGCACCCCTGGGCAGGGATTAGTGCCCTGGATTGCTGGTTATAGCTACAGAATTGCCAGATCAGCTAGCAATAGTCCAGCCTCGGGCACTGATTCCCTGCCTTCCAGCCCCTGCATCCTGGAGCTCATGGGAATCAACCTGGTCTGTGTGGAAAGTTCAGTTTCCAGCACTTCTTTGAATAAATCCTTCCTGACTCTCCTTAGATGCAATTCCCAGTGTATATCAGGGCCTAACGAATCAAAAGAGATTTTTATAGAACTGTAGAATCCCAGAATGGTTTGGGTGGGAGGGGACCTCAGAGACCATGCTGTCTCACCCCCTGCCATGGGCAGGGACATCTTCCACTAGCCCAGGCTGCTCCAAGCCCTGTCCAACCCCTGGCCTTGGACACTGCCAGGGATGGGGCACCAGGATCTTCTCTGGTCTTTTTGTGTTCTTCAAAGGAAAAATTCCCTTTTCCTGCACCCCTGGACTGTCGCTGTTGTATTAGGGACAGCTGAATGAAGCAACACATAGACTCCAGGTCTCAGAAGGCAAATGCGAATTTTATTAAAAACCACATTCCTTTTAAAGACAGTTATGAGAAAGTTGGACTGGATTAGTCCTCAATCACCACCCCTCACACCATTGGCTAATTAAGAACAACATCCTTCTTGTAAACATCTTCTAAGTAACAACAACACCAGCTGCAAAGATTAGAGATTGTTTTAATTCTTTCTCTGAGCTTTCTCAAACTCCCCAGAACAATGCCTGGGAAAATTTATCTGACTTTCTCTATGACCAGACAGTCAGTATCCATACTGGGCAATCTGCAGTTGCAGTAGGATTCACTCTGGACACCAGTGAGACCTTTCCATGCTCTGAACTGTGGTCCCTGGGATGATCCTGATGGGTTTTCTCCTCATTAGCACAGCAAATTGGTTTGCTCTGGTGCCTTTTGCAGACACAGCAGCTGCTCCAGGTGCAGCTTGGGGCTGGCAGGAACTGGGAACTCACTTTGCTCTGGAAACACCCAGATCCTCTGGAAACTGCTCCTGGGCCTTGTTTCCATCTATTTTTGCACCAGTTAAGACAGTCTATTGTTTGCATAGTGGAACAATTATGTTAATAATACTGCAGAGCTGGGCTTTATTTTCCTATTGATTTTAGTGACTTGGATCCAGCAGGAATTTCAGTGTCTGGATGACTAAAAAAGGCAAAATGTTTATAGGAGAGCATAAACCTCATTTCATGCACTCCATTCTACAAGTAGCTTGAAATGGGTTTTAAATAAGCATTTAAAGTGATGCATTCCCATCAATAGAAGTTGTCATGTCTCATCTGAGGAAAAGTGATTCTAAATGGCTCTTGTAATTAACTATTTATTTATTATTAGTCAATTATTTACAGAGGTCTGTTATGGGGAGGTTTGGTGTGTGAGAGCCTGCTGAGTGCTCCTGAGGGGGTTGGAGGGGCTGGGACAGTGCTGGGGTAGGAGCTGCTGGAGAAGGACTCTGCATTCAGCTCATGTTCTTCCTTCCATGGAATCACAGAATCACTGAGCTTGGAAAAGACCTCCAAAGTCATCAAGTTCAACCTTTGACCAAATCCCTCCATTCCCACTAAACCATATCATAAAGTGCCACATCCACACGTTTTTTGAACAACTCCAGGGATAGGGACTCCATCCCTGTCCTGGGCAGCCCCTGACAAGGCCTGAGCACCCTTTCCAGGAGGAAATTTTCCCAATATCCATCCTGAGCCTCCCCTGGCCCAGCCTGAGGCCGTTCCCTCTCCTCCTGTCCCTGTTCCCTGGGAGCAGAGCCCGACCCCCCCGGCTGTCCCCTCCTGTCAGGGAACTGTGCAGAGCCAGAAGGTCCCCCCTGAGCCTCCTTTTCTCCAGGCTGAGCCCCTTCCCAGCTCCCTCAGCCCCTCCCGGGGCTCCAGCCCCTTCCCAGCTCTGTTCCCTTCTCTGGACACGCTCCAGCCCCGCCCGGTCCTTCTTCAGTCCCTCCAGCCCTGACCTCAGGATTCGAGGTGGGGCCTCATCTTCTCAAGGCTTTCATTGGGGTGAAATCCATGGATTGTGGGCCTGGCTTAGCTGTGCTGCTATTAGGTTTCCTTATTCCAGAAAGACCTAAAAACAATGACCAAAAACAGCTTCCAGGTTCCTTCTCTGGTCAGCCCAGAGCAGGTTCACATCCCTGGATTTAATTCAGGCCATTAGGTGGCTGCTGCCATCAATTTAAACCCAGGTCTGGAAGGGATCTCCAGAGGTCCTTTAAACTCATCTGGTTTGCTCCCAATTCAGATTTATGGCAGCAGTTAAGGATATTAATTGATATTTAGTCTTTTAAAAGATCTTAAAATCGAGACTGAATGATTGACTGCATTCTCAGGCAGGGGATGGTTTTCACAGCAGTTCCCTCCTGACCTGCTGAGGACAAATCCCTGAGGAATCCAAACAGGAGGAGCTGGAGCAGAGATTGACTTTCCAGCCCTGTCTCCACTGGGAAGAGGAAGGATTTGTTTCGTTGCAATCTCTCTGTGTTTTGTAGTCACAAAAGAAGCACAATAAACCTAAGGGGGACGCTGGGGAGGATGGAAAGCTCCTTTGACAGGGAGTTCTGGCTGCTTCCAATGCTGCCACTCTCAGCACTCTGCTGTGCTTCGAGCACTTGCTCTGATGGACTTGATGGATTGAGTTTTTGAAATGTTCCCACTGGCACAACAGAAACTCCTAAGGAGGAATATCTTTGGGATCATTCCCTAAACTCAGAGCTTGGCTAGGATGGGGAATTCTGTCCCATGGTGAATCAGGGGGAAGGCAGGGGCTGAGCTGCATATCCCCAGGACCAGGGGCAGGTCCTTAGCTGCCACCCCACCAGCACGATGACACCAGCAGCTCTCCCTGCTCTGTAATTCCACAGCCCACGCTGCCAGCAGGGGCGGGCAGGGAAGGCACACAGGGAATAGCAGAGTTCTTGAACCTGGAGCGCGTTGGCTGAGGTGTTCTCACCATCAGCTCCTCTCCCACCTCCCTGTCTTGCCAGGAATCGTTGGAATTCCAATTTCGGAGTTCTGCTGAGGCTCTCTGAGTGAATTGCACCCTCTAGGGTTTGAGAGGAGCTGCAGAACAGGATCTGTGCAGTTGCTACAGGGACAGAAGGAAAGCAGATGAAAGGAACCTGCCTGGCAACAAAAATGCTGGAAATGGAACAGTTGGAGTTTAGGGCAGTTCTCTGGAGTTTCAAGGCAAAGGACCTGCGAGTGCTGGGGCAAACTGGGAGTCAGTGCCATGGGTAACTGACCCCTGAAATAACTGAACTGAGGGAGTGTTTGTGTGCAGCATTCCCTGTCCTACCCCTGCAGCCTCTCCTGGAGGATTTCCAGCGCTCAGCCTTCCCTTGGAAGCACCACCCCAGCCTTGGGTCCCACAGCATTTGATGCACACCTGAGTCCCTTCTGGCCCTGATCCCACATTCCCTTTCCCTCATACACTGCAGAGGAGCAGGGAATGGATCTGCAGGTGCTGGGTGGGAGCTCAGTGCTGTGTTTGAGGGAGGGTTTGGGGTTAATCAGAGAATTCCCCACTAGAGCAGCTCCTGTCTTGGTGGCAGGAGGCTCTGAGCCCCAGGCAAGGTTGATGGGAACTGATCTAAATGGAGGTGGCAGGGACCAACTCCCACTGGGACACATCCCAGCCATTCCCAGCAGCAGCCAGAGGGAAATGGGAGCCAACGGCACCAAATACACCAAGGTGACAGGGCTGAACTGCCTGGGAGAGGGGTCAGACACAGAGAGACAGATCATGGAATCCTGGAATATTCTGAGTTGGAAAGGACCCACAGGGATCATCCCAACCCCTGACCTGCCCAGACACCCCGACAGTCCTACCCTGGGCATCCCTGGCAGCGCTGTCCAAACGCTTCTGGAGCTCTGGCAGCCTTGGGGCCAGGACCATTCCCTGGGGAGCCTGGGCAGTGCCCAGCACCCTCTGGGGGAAGAACTTTTTCCTACAATCCAGCCTGATCCTCCCTGGCACAGCTCCAGCTGTTCCCTCGGGAACTCCTGCCATGGGAATTCCCAGGTGAATCTCTGCAGAGGGCACTTGATCAGAAGGTCCCCAGAATAATCCCCAAAGCTGGGAAGCAGCTGGGAAAATGGAACAGAGCCAGATAAAAGGCCAGGTTTATGCTTGGATGCACCAGGAGGGTCATTCCTTCAAATTCATGAGATCTCACTCCTGCAGTTCCTTATCAAAATGCCACAGAAAAGCAAGCAAGGGGCTGTTCCTTGCAGAGCTCTCCAAGGCAACTTTAAAGCATCCCCTGGGATGTTCCCAGCTTGGAGATGTCCCTTCAGAGGATGGATGGATGGATGGATGGATGGATGGATGGATGGATGGATGGATGGATGGATGGAGAAAGGGAGATGAATGGAAAGATGGAAAGCGCACTCAGATACCTTTGTTCTGCTCAGCTGCTGAACACAGGAGCAATGATCCATTAAAGTAACTCCACACTCAGTTCCTGGGAAAACTGAGGAGCAGTTGAGGGCTTGATTCTTTCCTTCCAACCTGGAATAAATTATTCCCCTGAAAGAAGACCCCGCCCAGCTGAGAGGAGATTTAATGAAAGCACAAATGTGAGCTCCAGATTTAATGAGAGCACAAACCTCTCCCTCCTGCTGTGCAGAATCGCAGAACTGATTAACATCCAACACTAATCACAGGAGGCTGCAGGGAACTGGCTGGAACTGGAAGTTTAATCCCCTGGAAGTGTTCACAAAACAAGCAGATGTAGGACCTTGTGATGGGATTTGGTGGGAATGGTGGGATTTGGTCAGAGGACTTGGACTTGATGATCCTAGAGGTCTTTCCAAACCCAACTGATTCCATGGATCCAGGAGCTGGATGGCAGTGCCAAACTGCCACAACCCCTGTGCTGCTCAGCAGCAGCAGGAAAGGCACTGCCAGACCTGCATTTTAAGTATATTTATCTTTTTTCCGCACTTCTCTCTGTGCTCTCTCCTTTGTGCCACCTGTGCAGCCAATTGGACGATTCCAGGTGCAGATGGCTGCAGGAGGGAGGCTGAAGCTGACTGAATTCCTGCAGCTGCAGAAATCAGTGCTGAGGCAGGGGTGGAGCCCTTGGACGTGCTGCAGGTGAGAGAAGAACTCTGTGCTCATTCCCTCTGCCAGAGCAGAGGCTGAGCTCTCCCAGCTCAGCACACTGGGGGAGAAAGCTCCAATCCCAGCTCCCTCTGGCTGATAACAGAACCAGAGAAACAGGCAGCAGTGGAAAGACCTGGCAGTTTTCCAACAGAATATTCCACACTGTAAATCTGACCTTTTCACGCAATGAAGAGAGTCTGTTCTGTTGTAAACTTGGTGTTTTGGGAGGAGAAATGGAAAATATTAATTCTGTGGGCTTGGAGTTCAAAGTCAGTATTGTCCAGTGGGTACATGGAGAAGCAAATGAACCCTTTCTGATCACTGGGAGTTGTCTCTTGGAGATCACGGAATCCTGGAATGGTTTGGGTTGGAGGGACCTTAAAAGCCCCTCCAGTGCCACCCCTGCCATGGGCAGTGACACCTTCCACTGTCCCAGGTTGCTCAGGTTGCTCCAAGCCCCATCCAACCTGGCCTTGGACACTTCCAGGGGGTCCAGGGGCAGCCACAGCTGCTCTGGGAATCTGTGCCAGGAGCCATCCAGAGGCTCCTGTACCCAAATCTTCAGCACTGTCAGCTGTGCCTGTGCCAAGCCCTATTTACTGCTCTGTCACCTATTTTACGCCAAAGCTGGGTAAATATTCTCCCTCCTCAGCTGCTTTCTGACATGAAATGGAGACATGATTAAATTTCTGTCTGTTTGCCGTAGAATTTTTAAATATGTGAACATTTTTCATGTGAACACTGCACAAATGCCAATTATCCCTGGCTCAGTGCCTGCGTTTGTGTCACTTTGTCTGCCCAATGCCCCACACTCCTGCCTTGCTGGATCCTGCTCGTCAATAACTGGGGTCAAGGACAATGCCAGGAATGCAGGAGGGAAATGGCCTGGGCAGAATTGCAGCCTGTGGGTGCTGATTCATCCACTCCCTGTTTCCTACTGTAGATGAGAAACCCCCTCAGGATCCAAGGAGCAAGAACAGCTTTGCTTTCAATACATTGAATTTTTCTGGTGAAGAAACAAAACAAACAAACAAACCAAAACCCAAACCAAAACCCCACCTCGTGCCCAAGGTGTAAAGGGCAGCAGTGAGGTGCAGGTGAGGTGGGTCAGGGCTGACTCATCCTAGGCTTACTCACCCTAAAACTCAGCTGCATTTTTAGTGCTGCACAGAGAAATAGAGATGCGAAGCAGACCTTTGAATATGTCACTGTATCTCCCATGGAAAGACTTCCATTAACTCTGTCACATCCTGGATCAGTGAACAATAACTGATGGATCTGGAGATTGGTGCTCCTGAGCTGCTACCCAAATGAGCAATTACTCAATTAAGATTCAAGTCAGGAAATTAAAAGCAAAACTTAGACGTGTGCATGCATGAAGGTTGGAAATTCTGTTCAAAACTGATTTTGAATCACAGAAAGGAAACAGGATAAAATAGAAGTAAAGTCACAGGTGGAGGTTGGGCTCTGTTCCCAGGAAACAAGGGACAGCCTCAAGCTGTCCCAGGAGAGGTTTGGGTTGGATTTAGCGAAAGTTTCTCCACAGAAAGAGTTGTCAGGCACTGGAAGAGGCTGCCCAGGGCCTCTGACTGAGAATTCCATTATTTTAGCTTTCATTTCTAGCTGTAAGCTGGATCAGCCCCCCAGATACCAACAATGCAGTGGCACTCAGGAAAGTGTTGATTTGGAAATGGCAACCTGAAAATCCCTGTCTGTTTTGAGCAAAACACAAACCTACATTCAAAGTAATGTCAGCTTTTGACAGATTGAAATTTCAAAATGTTGATTCAGAAGCTTCAGCTTGGAGTCTCCTTAAAGGAATGCCCGTTTTGACAAGATCTGTGTTTTGTCATGTAAACTTGTCAGCAGATTCCCATAGGATCTCCTGTTTTCCCTGGGGCGTTCCCAGCTGTGCAGCTCTCCATGGACAGCATCACTCACAGCACAAGCTCACAAAAGGATTTGGAAAGGCTCTGGCTCCCTGTTTGTCCTGTTGAGAGGCAGGATTTGGGATGTAGCCGTGGAAAATCTGGATTTGATGGGTTCACAAGCCATTCAAAGACCAGGAAATCAAAGGGAAGATGGTATTGGGAGGTAAAAGCAGCAGCTGGAACTTCCATGTTCTGGCCTTGGATGGGTCTCTGTGGGAGCTAACCCTTGGAGAGGAGTTGCTTCTGCCTCAGCTCCCAACTCTACCCCCAGTCCAGACTTTATATTTGCTGACTTGGTGAAGTTTTCTGGAGGTCTGGATCCTCCCTCATGGGGCATTTACAGTCTGAACACCAAAGTTCCAGACTGCTCAGGGAGTGAAGTTGGGCTCAATTTAGTGCTAAAACTGCTTTGGGACTGGAGTTTTTCACAGGATTTCCAGAAAAAATCAATCACAGAATCATGGAATGGTTTGAGCTGGAAGGGATCCCAAAGCCCATCCAGTCCCACCCTGCCATGGCAGTGACACCTTCCACTGTCCCAGGGTGCTCCAAGCCCCGTCCAACCTGGCCTTGGGCACTGCCAGGGATCCAGGGGCAGCCACAGCTGCTCTGGGCACCCTGTGCCAGGGCCTGCCCACCCTCACAGTGAACAATTCCTTCCCAATATCCCATCCATCCCTACCCTCCTTCTGCTTAGGGTCATTCCCCCTTGTCCTGTCCCTCCAGGCCTTTGTCCACATTCCCTCTCCAGCACCCATCTAAGCCCCAAAATGCACCCACTCACTTCCAAAACTTTTTTCACCCATATATTTTTCTTCCAATCTTTATTTCCTTTTATTTTTCACAGGTTTCTTGCTTTTCTCTCTGCAAATCCACAATAAACCCTGGACATTTTCCTTTTCCCTCAGTTTCCATCCCAGTCCCTCGGCCAAAGATAATTTTCTATTTCCACAACATGAGGGTATTTTTCTCATGACCTTCCTCACCTGTGTTTAATGAGAGGCGCAGAAATGTTGCTCTCAGGTGAGATAGCACCACCTGGTATTTTCTCAGCAATCAACTCTTGCTGATGTGTTTTACCCAAATCTCCCACTAGATGGTAGGAGGGGATTGAAAAGGGAATTCACTCCAAAATGGAAGGCAAATTCAGTCTAAACCCCCCACCACCAACAACCCCCATCCTCTGAAATATTGGAATAACAGCCAAGGATGGCAGAAATAAGGGGTGGTGCTGCCCAGTGAAGGTCAGGGCAGGGACTGGTCCTGTGCCATGGTCACGAAAGGTGTCACAGGGAGGGTGTTGGATGCACTCTAGGAATTCCCAGTTCCAGAGGTTGTCTCTGTGTAAACAGGAGGTTTTCCCTCAGTTTCAACTCTCTTGGAAAATGAAACATTTGCTCTGTAAATTCTCCTACAAAGCCAGGCTGGGAGAGCTGGGGGTGCTCACCTGGAGAGGAGAAGCTCCAGGGAGAGCTCAGAGCCCCTTGCAGGGTCTCAACGGGCTCCAGGAGAGCTGGAGAGGGACTGCGGACAAGGGCTGGAGGGACAGGACAAGGGGTTAATCCCACTGGGAACAGATCCAGAAAAGAAGAAAAAAAAATAAGTAATCTGAGACAAAAGGAAGAGAAAATTCTCCCTCTGACTCGCTGTGGGAGCATCAATCAGCCCCAGCTCCTCTCACTCATTCCTTTTCCCCTCAAATAAGGAGAAGGTGGAAACACACGAGATGGGGCAGGGACAGTTTGAAGGAAAGCAAATGAAGAAGGGAAAAGGAGTGGGATTTTAAAATGAAGTGTTTGATTGTGAAATACTCAAAGAGCAGAGAGAGACCTGAAGTGAGAGAATTCAATTTCTTCCCACTGAACACATTCCCAGCGCAGGTGTCCAGGGCAGGTAGAACTACTCGTGACACACCCACAGCATGTCCTGTGTCACAGCCAGGGTCACACCCGCAGCGTATCCAGTGCCCCGTGCCACGCCCAGTTCACATCTCCAGCACATCCCAGAGCCGCACGGGTACAAGTCGTTTGTGAAGTCAGGAGTTTGTCACGTCCCCGCGGGGCCATCCGGTGACTGAGCTGCTCCAAACCTGCGGCTCATCCCGGCTCCTGCCGGATCCCTCCCTGGCTGTGGAGTTGGAGAGGCCCCAGCTGTGTTTGCCCCACGAGCAGGGGTGTGCTGGTCCCTCCCCAGCTGGAGGAAGGCCATGCATCATCTTCCCCCCTCCCTGCTCCTCTGCACAGCCCCAGATGCGGCAGTGCCAGCCTGGGCTCCCGCAGGAGAGGAATGCACTGTGTCAGGAAGGTGCTGTGCTCTTCCCTCCCGGCACAGAGGTTTCTGAGGCACTGACAGAGCCTTTCATTTCCTCACACCCTCCTCATCCTCCCTGAAAGCCTCCTCTGGAGGAGGGAAAGCGCCTGTTCATGGGAAATTTGGGAAATTGCCTTGGGAAGCTGGACTGTCATACAGAGAATGGCTGGAGCTGTGCTGGGGGAGTAGGGATGGAACTCAGGGAAAGGTTCTTTCCCCACAGGGTGCTGGGCACTGCCCAGGCTCCCCAGGGAATGGTCCCGGCCCCGAGGCTGCCAGAGCTCCAGGAGCCTTTGGACAGCGCTGCCAGGGATAGCCAGGGTGGGAGTGGTGGGGTGTCTGGGCAGGGCCAGGGGTTGGGATGATCCCTGGGGGTCGGGTCCTTTCTAGATCAGGATATTCTGTGATCCCAGACTGATGGGTGATGCTACCAAAAATCCATAAAAACAAAACTCCTTCACACCAATGCAGCATTAAGAAGCAGAAATCTTTATTCAGATGGATGCACAAGGGGATATCTTCTCCAAAATATCCTGACTGCTGAGTACAGAGAAAGTTCCTGGTTTAGATTGTATTTTACATACATATCCATTGATTTTCCAGCAATAAACATCCATATGATAATCATTTCCCCAAAATAATTTCCATATTTTCCCTCTGCGCAGGTGCTCTGCAATCCTGGGGTCTCTTTGTGATCCCTGATGGTTGGTGACCCCAAAGTCACACCTGGCCCCCTGGTGAACTGGTTAAACTGGGCACAGCTGGGCTGGGGTTTGCTTTCCAGTTCTTTTCCTACAGAATGGGCATTGTAGGTTCCATGGGCCAGTGGTGTGAAGAATGAGCATTGTATGAACCCACTGGGGGCAAACAATTCCTCATCTGACACCAGTGGGGCTGTGAGTCCCCCCCGCTGCAGGGTCAGAGCGCTCCACATGTATAGAATCCAGAACCTCTGGGAATTTCCTCCAGGAAAATGCCCACTCTGCTGGGCAGTTGACTCCTCTCTACCTGAGCCCTCTGTTCCCAGGTAAATAAATCAGTGATTGCTTTATCTCTCACAGAGAGGTCTCGCTCCAACAAAACCCGGTGCAAACCTCCCCTCGCTGTTGCTGCAGGGGAGGAGAGCTCTGCTCCCCAGGGCTGCAGTGACTTCAATCACCAAAGGTGCTTGGGGCAAAAAAACCCAATAAAGAGAATTTGTTCTGTGCTTCAGAGCAAGCCAGAACTACACGGTGACAATCCTCCTCTGTCTGGGGCTTTTCTGTCTGTCTGGGGTTGCCTCCCTTTGATCCTTTGTGGGAGTTATTAAGAAATGGGGATTTGGGAGATAGAGCTGGCGCTGCTTCCCTCAGAACCTGCTCAGGGAGGTCACGGAGCCAGGATTAGACACACTCCCTGCAGGAGCAGGCACGGCTTAAATAAAGGTTTTTCATGGCCCTTGACATTCCTGTAGCTTTGAGGCACTGATGTCATTCTCTCACAAAAGGAAAGGAAAGGAAAAATAAGGGAATGAAAAATCCATTTCCACCAGAGATACTCAGTGCCTGCCTCTATGTGAAAATTTATTCCAATTCAGTTGATTTAAAAATTAAATAAAATGCTACAGGAGCATATTTCGAGGCTTGGATGATTGACATCCAACTCAAGACGCTGTCTGGATAATTAATAACACATCCACTTAAATGCAGCTTTTGATCCCTAATTCCCTCTCTTCTCTCTCCTTTTTCTCCACAAAATTCATGGAAATTTTTGTTATTTGTGCATCTTGTTGTCACATTTCCTCACTGGTGGCAGCAGGACTCACCTTGAGGCTGCTTGGACTCAGGTAAAACACCTCACAAGAGTCCTCAAACCTGTAAGGCCAAACTAAAACTGTCAACGTGTCCTTGATTCCTGGAGGGAAGGAATCAATGGACACATTTTTCAGATTTATTTTCTCCAGATAAAAGGTGTTATTTACACTTGGCTTTTATGAGGCTTCCCTGAGCCTAAAATTAATGGAAAAAGTTTCGATCAGTCCTTCACAGTTACAAGTCACAATTTTAATATTGTTATAAATCTTTTAACTTGGAAAGGGTGCTTGCTTTGTTGGTTTTACACTTCATATCTTTTAATTCCAGGATTCAGGGGGATGCTCCCCTTCCCCACATTTCCAAATGCCAGTGGAGACAACTGGAAATATAAACCCTCCAAGGAGCCAGGAATGAGACCAGAGCCTAAAAATGTGTTTTTAAAAATCCCCTGAGCCCTCGGGATTTTCCAGAGGTGTCCTGATTGCTGGGCAGGCCAGATTCTGTGAATTTATGTTTGGCTCTTAAACCCAACCACAACAACTCCCAGACATAATTTAGTCCCTATCTCCAGGTACTTATCTCATTTTCCTTTGAATTCTCCGAGTGTGTTTTCGCTCCTCAGGATCAGTAATTGCCCTTCAGAGCCCAGGAACAGCTTTTCCAGCTCTCTCCTCCTGCAATTTGCGAGGCCCAGCTGGGGAAGGAGCTGAAATCCCTGCGATCCATTTGCAGCTCCTGCTGGGAGCTCAGATGGGGCTGGAGCAGGGCAGTGGCCGGTGCCAGCCCTGCTGGCGGAGCTGCAGAGGGAATTCCAGTTGTCACTGTCACCATGATCAGGTGACACACCAAACACTCATTAGATGGATAATTCTGTGGAGCAGGGAACAGGCAAATACAGGTAGATCCCAGAGCAGGAGAGCCAATATTATCTATCATTCCTGACATTAACATCCCTTATCTCCGGGGTGGGAGCCCTGCCAGCGAGCCAGCAGCTCTGGGGCCTGGAACAGCTCCTGAGGATTGATGGGAACAGGGGGAAAAATATCATATCTGAGCAGAGTGCTGTGCCAGCCTGGAAAATAGTCTGGGAATGAGAACAGTGGGATCTCTCTGCAGGAGGGTTTGATTGGAGACTCCAGGCCCTGGAGTCTGAAGGCTGAAGTTCCTGGGAAGGACTGAATCCACAGGCAAAGACTGACACACTGCTCTTCCAGGTGTGAATGTGATCCCTCAGGATGCCCCAGTTCAAACCCTCCTGGAACAGCTGAGCCCCTGCCACTGAGCACAGCCCAGGCAGGGACATGAGACAGGGAGGGGCAGGGGTGCATGGGTGGCCCTGAAAAGGCACAGAGGGTTGGGATTTATCCCCACGCTGGTGCTGTCTGTCCATGCCAAGGTCTGCATTCCTTGCACAGTCCTGGAGAGTAGAGCCTGCGAATTGCCTGAAAATTGTCTGAGCTGAGAGGGTTTGTGTGAGTGGAAAAGAGGGAATCTGCCTCTTCCCTGGGACCCACAGGGGTTTGTGACAGTCCCGAGGGAGGATGGCAATGAATGCAAGGAGAGGTGACAGTGGGGGATTCAGCCACCACTGATTGTCTGGATTTGTTTGAAAGCTGAAGGAAACAGGCACGATGTTGTTCTTCTCCTGGGATCAGGACTGAAATGTGTGAGGCAAATCAGGCTTTGGAGCTGCCTGTCTGTTCCAGACACTGCAGGTAATGAGCTCAGAAGGGAACATTGCCAGTTCTGGACCACCACACTGATGAGTGAAGGATCCCACTTGAACCAGTTCTGAGGACACTCCCTGAACTTGATTTTGTCATGATTGATTTGACATTTTTTTCCCTAAGTAGATAAATAAACACATCAAATATATCACACATTTTAACAGTGATCATAGAATCAGAGAATCCCAGACTGGTATGGGTTGGGAGGGACCTTAAAGCTCATCTAGTGCCAGCCCTGCCATGGGCAGGGACACCTTCCTCTGTCCCAGGTGAGTTCATCTGTTGTTTAAACCTGGCTATGCATCCATAGGTCTGCATTAAATTAAATGTAAGCAACAGTGAGGAAGGGTCATTTATCAGCATGACAGATTGAACTGAAACATTTCAGTCCAGCAGGCCAATGCTGCATTTCACAAATGAAGTTGAACAGTTCTGCTCTGGGATGATGGATCTGCCTGGGCTGTAAACAGCAAAGCTTCCAGCTTGGATGGCAAAGGGGTCTCTTTTCTCTTCCCAGTCTGTTCTGGAACTTGTGGAACATCTGGAACATGAGCCTGGAGAGTGCTCCATGGAGACCTCAGAGCCCCTTCCAGTGCCCAGAGGGGCTCCAGGAGAGCTGGAGAGGGACTGGGGACAAGAGGTGGAGGGACAGGACACAGGGAATGGCTTCCACTGCCAGAGAGCAGGGATAGATGGGATATTGGGACAGAATTCCTGACTGTGAGGGTGGGCAGGCCCTGGCACAGGGTGCCCAGAAGAAGCTGTGGCTGCCCCTGGATCCCTGGAAGTGTCCCAGGTCAGGCTGGACAACCTGGGACAGTGGGAGGTGTCCCTGCTCATGGCAGGGGTGGTACCGGGTGGGCTTTAAGGTCCCTTCCTAGCCAAAACATCCTGGGATTCCATAATTCTGTCTCTGACACTATATTACCTCTGTCTCCTGTTCCTGTTGTGGATCCAATAAAACCTCAGCCTGAGATCCTGTCACAGTCTAGCACAAACATTCCCTGTCTTCCCATTTTCCCCAAGGCTCTGAGCAGAATGGACCCAGGACTTTCTCTCCCAGCCAATTCCAAGGCCTGTCAGGGCCAGCCCTGGAGGGCAGCAGTTGCTCACAGCAGTGAGCACAGGCTCTGGGAGGAGGCGGAAACGCTGGGGGCTGTGGCACCTCTCACCATTTCCATGCCAATAAAACTCACGGCATGTTCAACAGCCTTGTTCTTCCTGTCGGTTCTGCTCTCTCCCTCATCACTCCTGGACCATGGAGAGGCCAAAATATTAATGAGGACATTGATGAATCTGAGGCTGAATTCCTTTAATTCGTTCCTGGCTGAGTTCCCGCTTGCATCCACAACTCCACTCCAGTTAATTCAGAGAATTGATGGCTTCAGCCCTGTCAGGTGCTTTGTAAAATCTCTATTGGTGGCTCATTAATGGGAGATTTTCCCCTTTTGGAATTCTATCAGCTAAGGAGGATTTTTTTAATAGGGAAATATAAATATCTATGAGTAGAGTAAAGAATAGGAGCCCTCAGTGCCTCTCTCTGGCCTCTGTCAGTGGTGGCCCAGCAGAGAAACCTCCTGCAAGCCCAGGGGGACTGAGGCAGTGTGACAGTGTCCTGCCAGCCCTGGGCACGTGGCTCTGTGTCACTCAGGGTGAGCAGGGGACATTTTTAGAGTCACCTCCACTCCTTCAGAGAGCTTATCTGAACAAGCCTTGTTCCTTTAATCTCCCCTTCCTACCATACTCAGGGATCAGGTTGGATATTGGGGAAATCCTGGAAAGGGCTGTCAGAGTCTGGCACAGCTGCCCAGGGCAGGGGTTGCATCCCCTCCCTGAAAGTGCTCAAAAAACAAGCAGAGGTAGCACTTTGTGCTGGTGTTTATTGGGCATGGGGAAACTCAGCAAAAGTTGGATTTGATGACCCTGGAGGTCTTTTCGAACCTGTGACTCTCCAGGCTGGGTCTTTGGTGTCTCTGGTGTCCCACTCCAGAGAGGGGTGGCTGTGACTAGGCAGGCCTGGGTGGCTCTGCTCAAACACCTCCAGCTCCTTTCACACCAGGAGCTCCTTTCCAAAGGAAACCTCAAAGGAAAAGGAGCTGGGCCTTGGCCCAGCACTGCTGGGATAAGCAGCTGTCTCCTCTCGAAGGGGGAAGATGGAGAGACTGGAGAAAGGTCCCCAGGTCCTGTAGCTGAGGACAGATAATTGGCCAGAGTCTCCAGCTGGGAAAAAAAAAGGGAATCTCACATCCAAGATCCTTCCTTGTGGCACCACCTTGCCTTGTCACTGGAAATGTTCTGGTTTATGCTTTAATTTTTTTTTTTTAATAGGAGACAGGTCTGTGCTGAGGATTGGGGTTTTGAAAGCAAAGGAGAGGAGAAAGAAAACTATAAAAAATGTATGTGGGAAGCAGACTCTGTTTATGAAGGTTTCCTTTAAACACTTCCAAACAAATATTTCCAGGCACACTGCAAAAGAAGTTGGGAAAAAATAGAACTGCTTGAAAAACAAAAGAGAGAATCTCCTGTTTTATTTGAATCCAAAGCAATCGGTAATCTCTGCTCCCACTGAACAGCTCCGGGGAGGCTCGTTTTAATTTTCAGGTGCAAACCCCCCAAACTCTGTATCGGTGTTTTCCGGTCTCCTCCATGGAAAATCAAGGAATTGATCCCCCCCTATCTAGACTCTGCTGAGGTATCTCAGTCCTGGGGTCAGTTTTGGGCCCCTCATGATGAGAAAGACCTGGAGGGGCTGGAGCGTGTCCAGAGAAGGGAACAGAGCTGGGAAGGGGCTGGAGCCCCAGGAGAGGCTGAGGGAGCTGGGAAGGGGCTCAGCCTGGAGAAAAGGAGGCTCAGGGGGGCCCTTCTGGCTCTGCACAACTCCTGACAGGAGGGGACAGCCGCGGGGGGCGGGCTCTGCTCCCAGGGAACAGGGACAGGAGGAGAAGGAGCAGCCTCAGGCTGAGCCAGGGGAGGCTCAGGGTGGGTACTGGGAAAATTTCTACATTGGCCCAGGCTGCCCAGGGCAGAGATGGAGTCCCCATTCCTGCAGGTGCTCATAAAATATGTAGATGTGGCACCTGGGGATGTGGGTTAGTGGTGAACATGGTGGTTCTGGTTCATGGTTGGACTCAATGACCTTAAAGATATTTTCCAGCCTGAACAATTCCATGGTTCTGTGATTCTTTGTACAACCTGTAGCCGCCGGACGGGCCCGCTTGCCACTTAGGTAGCATTGGCTCCATGATTCACAGAAGGCTGATACATCAAAATCCAGATCCAAATCCACAAAATCCCTCTTTATTAAGAAAACCATTACTTTTATAGACAGTCATGGTACAGCTGGACACAATTGGTCATCTAATTAAAACACCATCACCATTGGCTAATTCAGAAACCACCCACTGGGGCAAACACATTTCACATGTTCCCAAACACCAGGTACAACCAGTTAAGATAACTTATTGTTTATCATTCTTTCTCTGACCTTCTCACAGCTTTTCCCAGGACAATGCCTGGGAATCTTTGTTACTGTCTGTGGCATTACCCCAGCAACCCCCCCCCCCCCCCCCCCCGCCCCACAAATTCTGTGTCCATATTTTCCAATGTCCTCCATGATAAGATCCCACTAGATCCCACTTCTCCAAAAGGAACAGGTCCTGTCATCCCTGGCTCCTGCCTGAAGCAGAGGGGTCTGGCTGCTGCCACCCACCAATGACTGGGGACTTGTCCTTACTGGGCTGGAACAGACTGAACCCAGCCAGGCATTGGCTCTAGCCTGTCCTGGTTATTCCATTTCCCAGAGGGAATCTGCAAGCCCAGCAATCCCTGCATCATTCCAGGAGACTGGAGCTGCGGGAGTGGATCAGTTCCAGGAAATCTGATGGAGACAAAGGAATCAACAGCAAGGAAAGGAAGACAGACCCAAATCAGCTCATCCCAGCCTCCCTTCCCTTCTGGGAATGGGCCTTCCCCAGGAGCAGTGGGGAGGGAGCTGGGCAAGGCCTTGCTTTCAGCAGAAGTGTCTTTAGAGAGATTTTTCCTTGCTCCTGATGATTGGCTTGCTCACTAAAATGAGGAATTCTGGTTTGATTCCTGTCAAAACAAAAAGTTCCTCCTTTATTTGGCTTTATTTATTCATTTATTTATGCCCCTCCTTCTCTGCTCTTTAGAAATCCAGAGGATCACACAGGGATGGGTTGTTTAATGGATGGACAAGGGACCAATTTCTTCATTAAGAAGATTGAAATTGAAATCCCTGTGAATGTGAGGGGAAAGGGAGGCAAAATTTCACTTCCATCAAAATGTGGAGTGAGAAAAAAATCTGGCTTTTCCTCCCAGCTGATTCTGATTCTGGAAATTGATGAGAAAAACCCCTTTGGGCTCTAATTGGGGTTTTTGTCAGGGCAGAAATACCACGAGCCAGGGCTGCCCCCAAACCTGCTCAGTCCCAGCAGCCCCTGGCTCTTGGTGGGACAAGGGTAGGTCATACACTGGCACCTGCAAGGAGAGCTTTGATTTCTTTTAATTTAACCACTTAAAGCTATGCAGAAATTTTGTAATTTCCCCTCTTAATTCCTTAAGAGGCCTCCTGAATTTCATGCTGGTAATCTCCAGGTGCCGTAGCAGTTCTGGACCATGATAACACCAGTTTAATGTTCATTAAACTGTGAGAATTCCTATTTTAAATCCATATCCTCAGTGCCAGGCCCTACTGCTCCCCCCTGGCTGAAATCCACCCTGAGGAGAACAAGGCTAAAGCCTCATTTCAGCTCCACTAAACCCTTGGAAAAACAACTCCCCCAGTTGTGAGCACATCAATTTTATTTCCGTGGAAGATAAAAGCCTAACAAATGGGAACAGGGCTCCCATCAGCATCAATCCCCTCCCATATTAAAGGCTGCTTTTTGTAGCTCTGCTGACGGCCAGCCTGGAAATGGACTGTGAACAGGACAGAAATAGAGAAGTAAATAAATGCTGAAGGATTTACATAGGGAGAGCACTGAAATCTTGAGTTCATGGAATCACAGCGTAGTTTGGGTTTGAAGAGATCTTAAAGCCCATCCAAATCCACTCCCTTCCTTGGGCAAGGACACCTTCAGTTCTCCCAGGGTGCTCAGAGGTGACAGACAGGGGTTTGTAGGTGGCAGGAACTCTGGGTTTGTCGGTGACAGGAGCTCTGAGAGGAGATCAGAGACATTGTCCCTGTTTCATTGTAGAGATGGGAAACAGGAAAGCACCATAACTTCCCCAAAGTCATGTGGGAATGCAGTGACTTGGATCTACATCACCATTCCAGTCCCTGGAGACGATAGGGCACGGGGAATGGCTCCCCCTGCCCAGGTCAGGGTTAGATGGGATACTGGGAAGGAATTGTGAGGGTGGGCAGGCCCTGGCACAGGGTGCCCAGGGCAGCTGTGGCTGCCCCTGGATCCCTGGAAGTGTCCAAGGCCAGGCTGGACGGGGCTTGGAGCCACCTGGGACAGTGGAAGGGGTCCCTACCATGGCAGGGGGAGCACTGGATGGGCTTTGGGATCCCTTCCCACCCATCCATGCTGGCATTCTGATTCCAGGATCTATCCACTGTCTCTGCTGCCAGGGAGCTCCCCAGGGATTCAGAAGAGCACTCAATTCACAGCTCCCTCTCATTAGAAAAGGGAAGCAGGGTCAGGGCTGCAAATGAAGGCATCTGAATTTACCAGAGTAAGCTGGGGACCGCAGAACATGACAGAGAGCCAGAGACGTGGAAATCCCTGCAAACCTTGTGCCAGACACAGAGCCCAGTTCAGGGATTTGACAGCTCAGGTTTTGTAGCTGAAGCCTCGCTGGTGCTGAGGCCGTGTGGGAGCTGTCACTGCTTTCCCAGCTGAACTCCACGTCCCTGCCCCCGGCCACTGGGAGAGAGAGGCTTGTTCAGGAGCAGGGAATGTTCACCCAGGGGGTCAGGCTCTCATTAGTGACAAGAGGAATCAGGGAAGTGACCCCTGGCATGACCATGGAGGGTGGGCTGAGCCCTGCCACGGCTCCAGGGAGCAGCAGCAGGAGCAGGAACAGAAGCAGCAGCAGCTCTCCAGAACCAAAAAAGGATTGTTTTCCAAGGGGCTGTGTGCCATGCAGGCTTCCCAGACTGACACACCTGGATTTGCCCCACGCTGGAATTTGTGTCTCTGCCTGTGAGCAGAACGGGGAACTGAGGGGTCACAGAGCAGCACCTTTCACCCCTTGACTCCTTCCTTGCCAGATCATGTTCTGATATTTCTATCAGCAGCAGAAATGCACCCTGTAGTTAGAAAGACCAATCTTTAGTCATAAATTTGAATTAGTCCTTTTCTCAGGCTAATTTTAGAATCCAGTTATGATCAAGAGAAGATCGTGAAAGAAAAATAACAGGAAAAATTCACTCCAGATCTCTCACTGTGATAGAGTCTGAGCAGCCTGCACCAGCCTTGGCTTAATTGGGAAAAAACCCCGAGTTTATCTTGATTTGTTTTACGTGAAGACTGGGGGATAAGGATGAAGAAACTTCAGTTCTTGTTCAAGATCTATCAACTCTGACAAGTACACGGAAAACAGATCAGAGGGAAGATCTTACTGTGCTCAGATGGAACAGGAGGGGAATTAGCAAATGGCACATTACCATATTTCTGATGGCATTCCAGTCTTCCTGAGAAAGGAAAGGTTTGGAGAGATTCATTAATTAATCTGTGGAGTTTACAAGACACCTCCTCTTGCTTGGAGCTATAGACAATGAAGTGCTGCTGCATCTGAACCAGGATCCTGCCAAAAAAAGGATGGAGCCCTTCCCCTTTCAGGGGAGTCAGAGCCTGAATTTCAGGCTGATGCTGTGTGCTGTGTTTAGAGTCCTGCCTGGTGGCCCCAGGAATTGAGTGGGAAGTGGCATTCACAACCTGACCAAGTCCTGTGTTTCCCCCACAGAGCAGTTCATGCCCTGTACAAAGTGCACAGAAAAAGAGGCCCTTGCTGAGCTGGACTGGGGTCTCACAGGGAAAAGGGCGAAGAGACCTTGAACCTGCAGCTCTAAATCCTGGGCTGGGGAACAGCTGCAGCCCAGCAGGCTTTTAGTCAAAGAGCTCCCTGGAGCTGAGGGAGGCCTGAGGCCCTGCCTGGTCTCACCCCATCCTGGAGAGCTGTTCCTACCCCTCTCTATAAACCCCAAAGAATCAGGAGAATTTTAAGATCAGACAAACACACCCCTGACAGGGCCAGTCTGGTGTGAACAAACTGAACATTTTTATTGCCTCTTCAAGGCTCCGCCTATTTGGAATTTTAACCAATAAACCCACAGAGTGCTTGGGAAACATTCTCCCAGAAAAAAGTCTGTGGAAAGCTCAGTTTTGCCACGATGGCTTCTCTAAAAAACCCCTGCTTTTAAAGTGTATCCAAAACACTTAAAGAATTCTGAGAGAGAAGATCCCCCCTGAGCCTCCTTTTCTCCATCTGAGCCCTCCCAGCTCCCTCAGCTGCTCCTCATCCCACTTGTGCTCCAAAATAATCCATACCTGCTTCCAGAGTCCTCAATTTAACAAATATTTATGGGTAGCTGGCTTGGGGCAGCAGAGAAAGATGGACTTGAAGTACAGTTGTTGAAATTGAGGTTTGTTTTCCAAACTATTTCAGAGATCTATAATACTTAATGTTATAGATAAAAATTAATAGAGCCAATTATGATTAATGAAAAATATGAAAATTTTATTTCACGATCAAAATACGCTCATGACAGCCACAATCAATAGGAAATGGAGCAGGGCTAGCCCCGGGACCAGCACTGGGTGAACGTGTAGTCCGTGCTCGCTAGCTCCAAACTAACCCCGTCCACAAATTCAGGTCTGGTTTGGACAGTTCTTATAAAGATTTTTAGCCCGAGGCAAAGTCCTGGTCGTTCCTATTCACGGGTCCACATATTCATGTATTCTTTAGTCCTGGTGCAGGGCTAGACAAAAGCAGCGTTGAACAGTTATCAGAGTTGATTCCAAGGAGTCTGGGGTCCAATTCTGTGATGTGATGGGTTCCTGGAATGAAGCTTTCGAATGCATGTACTTCGAGTAAGCCCGTTTTCAGATTCACACTCTTGATGGATCCGTTTTCAGATTCACACTCTTGATGGATCCGGTAGATGTGTATCAGGTGTCTACCAGCCGAGCGATATCATCCTGGAGACTCTCTTGGAAATGGCCCATCTCTGCAGAAGCCGCCTTTTCGTGTGGAAATGTTGTGAGATAAGCTTCTGCCGAATATCTGCATTCCAGGAGAAGAATTCCTCCATCCCTTTCCTCCTTGCCCCGTTTTTGAGTTTATTTTTAACCGTTCACAATACACACATATATACATCTTGGATTTCAAGAACGATAATTATAAATGCACGAATTATTATTATGCATCTATCACATTAATAATCAAAGGAATATGAACAGCATCCTCATGGAGCAGCACAGACAGAACCTCCCAGCACAGGGAATTCAACTGGGAGTTTGCTCCAAAGGAGATGGAATCATCCCTGAATTAAAGGTTCATATTTCTTCCTCTTGGATTGCAGGTGGAGTTTGTACCTGGGGGATAAACCAAATGAAAACCACACAAAAGTGCTGCTTCCCAGAAATCCAGGCTGTTGGGAAACAGTATGAGCTGGAGGAGGACCCTGGACCTGGGAGGGTTCAGATGTGGCTTTTGAAGCCACCCCAGGGCACAGAAGATGCTGATTACTAAAATCACCTTGTGTTCCACCCAGTTCTGCCCGGACCAGGCTTTGTCCAGCTCCTCCTCCTGACTGTGCCCAATATTTTTATTTTTGCAGTGCTGAACTTTCAGGTCAGTGGAAGAGAAAGCAGTTGTTCCCTCTGCTGGGTTTGATGTGTCGGAGGATGAACCTTGCCCTGCTCAGCTTGGTGTGTGATGTTCTCATTAACCCTTAATGGGAGCAAAGTCCTGGCACAATTAAATCCCACAGCCCCAAATCCAGGGCTGATCGATCTCCCCTGAGCAACCCAGGCAGAGACACCTCGGCTGCCCTGCAGCCTCTCAGTGAGAACTGAAAATAAAAGTGCATCACAATTAGTGCCTTTCACAGGAAAAGGTGAGAAAGGAAAGGAAAAAAGTATTAAAAAATGAACAGAATTCTCCAAACAAAGGGCAGCTTCTCCATTCCAAAGGGCTTTCTGCTCAGATGTGGATGTTACATGAACAGACAAAGCTTTTCTGAATGTTAACAGGGAAATTAAGCTCTTCAAAATCATTAGTATTAAATATTTCATTTATGACTGGGTAATATTTGGATTTGGGAGAGACACTTCAGTTTCCCCAATTAATCTGTGAATTCTTCACTTTTCCTTTCTGATTTGAAGAAGGATTTGTATTTTCTTTTTAATCTTGATACACTTTTTTTCCATTAAATTAAAAAACCCCAAACTTAATTTTGAGTGGCATCTTCCTCATCTTTTATATGAGTGAGGATTGGAAGGAATGTTTTAATCCCTGGTTTCATGGCACCAGACTCAGTGCTGGGATAAATGGGTGCTCTCAGAACAGCACAAGCTCCTGCCAGGACCTTAAATTCCGTAAATGTGTTAAAAATCCAACAGTCGGAGCTGGGATGGGGGATTGATTTGTGGAAAAAAAAACTCCACAACTTGTAGAAGTTGTAAAGCCAGTATGATTTATTGCAGCGCTGGACGCATGTGGGATAACTCCCCCAAAGGACATGCGCGCCCCTGAAAATTCCCAAGTCTATTTTATCCCCTAAGCTGTTGCATATGAATAAAAGACATATGCATATGCATTAAACTGTCTTATCAATTTTTATGAGCCTGCACAGTTTTTTGGTCACGTAGCTGTAATGTGGTGTTTGTAACCCAGACTCAGTTTTTCTTTCTGCTTCAGCCCCAAGGTGGGGCCCCTCCTTATCTCTCTTCAGCTTGGATGCTTGTGTTCCTTTCTAAGGAGCCTTGAATCTCCTTTGTTCTCTCTGCAGGCCTTTTTGTGAGCACCCAAGTTACCAGACTAAATAAGCAGACTCCAGCTAAGTCCAAAATTGGTTTCTACCCCAAGTTAAATTCCTACCCCGCTGTTTCAGGGATCTAGCAGGAGTGAACTGGTGCTGCCGATTTTACATATTCATTTTACAATTCACTTCTCATTTCTTTGTGCATTCACCAAATCACTCTAATCACTGCTTGATTGGCTGTGATGCATTGAGGCATCAACTTCCCATGTCACCACAGGCTCGCAGGTGGTGACAGTGCCCAGCTGTAGGGGACAGGATCCTCCTTGTCCCCATCCCCGACTGCCCTGTCCCTGTCGGGACCACCTTCAGTCATTCCCTTCAGGAATGTGGCAGCAGCTCCTGCCGCCTGGCCCCACTGACCACTGCAGTGGTCAGCTGTGCCCCGACTAGCTCTGGGGCCAGGGAAACAGCAAGGACACCAGCCCGCTTGTCTGGGCATCCTGTTTCTAGAAAGCAAACCGGCGCCTTGTGGGTCCTTTCCTAGCTGGCACTAAGGAAGGCAGCGACGAAAAAGGAAGGAGCACTCTCTGTTGAGAGTCAACGAGCTTTATTCTTCCCCTGAGGGGTTGGCAGAGGTGGCAAGGTCCTGCTCCAGCTCGGACTGCTCAGCAGAAAGCCCAGAATTGGGGTTTGCAACAACTTAAATACTGAAAGGGGTGTGGCTAACGTAAACCAATCAGGAAACACTGATAGGGAGGGGAAACACAATTGACACAGACTTTCCATGAATCGCGGAAGGATGGAGGCGTGGTTAGGGAGGCCTGTCCAATCCCTGCCTCTGCTGCATGGATCTTTCTAGATTTCTGGGAAGGGGATGATGGACAGGTAGGGAAAGGAGGGGTACAGGGAATTACAAAGGCAGGGTTTAGGGATTGACATGCTGGAAGAAACCATTTCCATGGGGGTAGGAAGGATCAAACCATTTACGTAAACCTTAATAGAACAAATAAGAACAGATAAGAACAAATACAACACAACAAGCTCCCAACAAAATTAGTGCTGGTGTTTCCTTCCCTCCCTCCTTAGTGAGGTTTCCTCATGTTCAGGGCCCATTCAGTGCAGACCACGTTGGATAATCCTGCTTTGTGCAAAGCCTTGCTTTGTCAATTCCATGTTTAACTCAAACTTCAGGACTAAACACCCTGAACACTCTGAACTTGGCACAGAGGGGTTGGAGGGGTGGAAACCTCTCTGAGGGGAGACCCTGGCACAGGTGTCCAGAGAAGTTGTGGGATCCCAATCCCTGGAAGTGTCCAAGGCCAGGCTGGACAGGGCTTGTTTGCACCTGAGACAGTGCAAGATGTCCCTGCCCACATCAGGAGTAGCACTGGGTAGGCTTTGAGGGCCCTTTGAACCCAAACTCATTTCTTTTTCTTTTAATGGTGACAGGAACTCATTGAGCCCAAAACAGAGGAAATTTCTCTGAGACATGGAAAGTAAAACCACCCAGAAATGAAGGATTTGAACCACACTTGGCCCCTGCAGGGGCAGGTTTTGGTCAGTGGTGCCTTTTCGGTCTGAGGCAGAGTCCAGCCCTTCCTAAACCTGTTTGGGTGATGGACGGGAGGAGGGGAGAGACACAAAAAGTGACAAAAAGTCACAAAGGCAGAAGGGCTCAGCCAGCATCACTCCAGGAGAACCAAACATCTCCTGATCAGGGCATTCCCTCAGGAGACCAAAATTCCAGCCTTAAAGCTGCCTTAAGCCTGACTTAGACATCCTGATAACCATTTCTCCACAGCTGTGACAAGTTCGGGAATATTCCTGGATAGATGCTCTAATCCTTCTCCATGCAGATGATGTGGAGCTTCAGGTTTAAACTGTTTGACTTGAGGAGCTGATGTTTAACAAGCTCTTTAATTCTATTGAATTCTGTCTGTGCAATCAAACATTGCTTTGGGGCACTGTAACGTGAAGGATTTCATTATCCTTGTAGGATATGGAGGCATCATCCAAATTATTTCCAACTACAGAGCTGAAATACTTATTAACTTCTGCTTGTTCTGTGTTGCTGGGCTGGTTTTCCATCCTGGCTGGTCCTAGAGTCACTGGAACTGATTCAGCCTGAAATTTTTGGGATGAAGTTAATGTGGTCTCAGCAGCAAAACAAATTATTTTGATCTCTGCACTTCCTCCCCCAAGAAGCAAATCAGGTTGGGAAACCCCCAGGATTCCCTCTATGGATATTGTTTATAATTTTACTGAAAATCCTGAGCACTAAATTAATTTGTTTTCTCAGAGGGGGTGTAGAGGAAGACATCTGAGCAGTTTTTAACCCCCAAAAAAGTGAATTTAACAAAAATCCTCTTGAGAGTGCTTGGAGGGAAGTGTGAAGGTCCTGGGGAAGGAAGGACATGGAAGGAAGGCCTATGGTTTTTGCCTAAAAGGAATTTTCTGCTGGAGGGAAGATGTTTGAAGGGAAGTATTTAACCCAGCCTTAACCAGAAGTTCCCTCTCCTAAGCAGACATGGAGGATCCCCTTTAAGCAGAGCACTCCAAGAGCAACACCTGTGATTTCCTTCTGAAGCTGTTCTGCAGATGCCAAGCACATCATTCCCATCACAATGATGGGAGAAGGAGGGGAGAGTCTTTGGCTGTTGATGTGAGAGGATTTTAGGGAAAATGTGAATCCAGTGGGACTCACCCTATGTGTGTGTGATCCTGCTGTTCCCTGAGGGCTTTGTCTCCCATTTGCCTGGAAAACATGAACCATTCCCACATTTCACTCTGTAAATCAACAACTGCTTTGGTATGGCTTTGCTTCCTCCTTTAACAGCTGATTTTTCTACTCATTGCTTCAGCCAGGCCCCTCTCCCCCTCTCCAGAATGGGAAGAGAAAAACAAACATTTGTGTATTTGGTGCCTGGTTGACACTCATTTCATGGGGGCCAGGAGCTGTCAGAGCCACAAATGAGCAGGAGTTTCCCTGGAATAGTAATTACGGCCCTTGAGTCGTGCTGAGCCAGGGTTTGAAGTGTAAATGTGCAGTTAAATCAAAGTTGCCTTTCTGAGGCAGCAGTACAGGGACAGGTGTCCAAATGCTCAGTGAGGGCAGTTCTGCAGTCCTGGTGGGCAACAAGCTG
The DNA here is from genome assembly GCA_013400585.1 of Chloropsis cyanopogon. Classification (NCBI taxonomy): domain Eukaryota; kingdom Metazoa; phylum Chordata; class Aves; order Passeriformes; family Irenidae; genus Chloropsis; species Chloropsis cyanopogon. Next base: position 13,101 of record WEZZ01033202.1, on the reverse strand, counting down.
GACATGGACCAGCACAGGACCATGGAATGGTTTGTGTGGGAAGGGACTTTAAATTCCACCCATGGGCAGGGACACCTTCCACTGTCCCAGGGTGCCCCAAGCCCCGTCCAGCCTGGCCTTGGACACTGCCACGGATCCAGGGGCAGCCACAGCTGCTCTGGGCACCCTGAGCCAGGGCCTGCCCACCCTCACAGGGAGCAATTCCTTCCCAATATCCCATCCATCCCTGCCCTCTGGCAGTGGAAGCCATTCCCTCTGTCCTGCCCCTCCATCCCTTGTCCCCAGTCCCTCTCCAGCTCTCCTGGAGCCCCTTTAGGCCCTGGAGGGGGCTCTGAGCTCTCCCTGGAGCTTTTCCTCCCCAGGTGAGCACCCCCAGCTCTCCCAGCCTGGCTCCAAGGGAAGGTTTGGATGTGACCCTGAAGCTTCGTGCTTTTCTCACAGAATGCAAAAAATCCTGGTTTGCTCTGAGAAGCTGCAGTTTTCTTAAGGCCTGGGATGAAATCCATCTCACCAGGGTAACTGCACAGAAAGTGAATGTTCAAACAATGTCATGTCCCTCTGGATCTGCCCACAAACATCCTCCCCACATCCTCCCCTATGAGGGGCTTGGGCAGCCCTGTGGGGTTATCCAGCACTGAGGGAATGCTGTGGCTGGAGTGTAAAGAGAGGGTGAAGGTGGTGAGGAAATGCAGATGTTTGGCTGAAACGAGATTTATTTCCTCATCCTGGCACTGAATTTGCATCTCTGTTGAGCGAGGTCCTGTTCCCAGCAGGAATCTGCACTTGCAACTGGCTCCTGACATGGGGGGCACTGAACATCAAACCGTCTTCTCTAAATGCGGCTTCATTACTTAAAAGCCTTTTACTTCAGGTAATTGTTTCAGTCAGATGCTTTTTAAAGCCTTTTTCTGAGAGGAGCAAGTCCTGAATTAGAAGCAATCCCCAGCTAATAACAGTGATTGCTGCAAGGCCTGCAGTGAAGGAGCTGCTGAGGAGTTCATGGCTCCTGCCCCATCCCAGGTCAGCCCATTCCTCTGAGCACTTCCCCTGCTGCCATCCCACCCACAGCTCCATCCACTCACCCTTCCTGCTGCCAGCCTGGGGACACGGGACTCTGTCCCTGCTATCATCCTGTCCCTGGGCCCCGATTCCTCTCACGGCCACATTCCCTTCCCATTCTTTTAATTAGTGTTCAGAATAATTAATATCCAGAGGAACCACTGTGCGAGGAATGATGCTTGTGAGGGCACTCAAGCACTGCAGGAATGCTCAGTGAGAAACTGTGAGTTCTCCCACTGTCACTGTGGGCTGGTGCACTGGGGTCACACTGGGAGAGCTCCCACAGGATCTCAGCGCGTCTGGCCCGTGCAGAGCTTGGGAGACTGGCTTGGAACTGAGCCCAGGGGGATTTGGGCATGGATTATCCCTGTCCTGAGCTCACCTGGATCTCAGTGCTGGGTCCACCTCGGGGTTGGGACAGCAGACCTTGAGCACAGACCCTGTCCCCAGTGAGGTTGGGGTTGAGCTGTGGGGGTTTGCAGTCAAACACAGCAATTTTGTCCTTTCAAAAATGGCCCAGAGTGTTTCTGATCGAGTGCAGGGGTGGCTTTTGCCCACAGCACAGGGAGTGTTTGGAAATGAAACATTTAATCCCGGGTTCAATAAAAACAGAATGACAAAGTGTCATTAAGGACAGGGAGTGCACGTGGGGCTGTGAGTGCTTTCCTTCTGTCTCTCTCATTAATTGCTGAGGCTGGAAATCCATCCCCCATCCCAGGAGCAGCTGTAGGAGTCACCTGATAAGGAAGAACAGCAAAGCCGTTAACCTGAAGTCACAGATTGCTGTTCTCCTCCTGCTGAAGCTGCTTAGAGCAGGTGGCAAGAGGCACAGACAGCTCTCAGCTGCAGGCTCTGATCCCACAGAAGGGAAATGTCACTGCACAGCTCCAGGAGGTTGTTTCAGGAGCACCAGGCATAGAGAACATCTCTGGCAGCCTGCAATCTGTGTGAGGCTCCATCAGGGTGATCCCTTTGCTGCTCCCAGCCCTGTGGGGCTGAGCTGGGCTGGCAGTACCACGCCAGGGCAGGGACCAAGGAGCCTGAGCCCCTTCAAACTCCTTTTGGCCCCTGTGCTGAATGTGCAGATTCCCAGTCTGGTAGCTGCTCCAGGCACAGAGCTGGGAAGTGTCACCCAGCCATGTCACCAGGGAGCTCCACCCTCAGGGAAGCTTTGAGGGCAGCGGATAAGGATGGAGGTTCCACCCTGGACTGAGGGGCAGTTCCATCCCTGTGTCCCAGGTGCCACCTGCCCAGGGCAGGATGTGCTCTGCGGGGACAGCACATTCCATGGGAGCCCCAGGGCTCCCTCCAGTCCCATTCCTCTGCCAGCCTGGTGAGCCTCACCTCCTGCTGCAAAAGAGATTTCAGAAGGTAAAATTGAGCAGCTCAGGAGGAAGTGCTCCTTGCCATCCCTCAGGAACACAAAGACCTCTGTCCTCAGAGAAACCGTGCACATTTTTTCTCTCCCTTCTCCTTTCCATCTGGCATTTCCAAACCACGGGCATGAGCCATCCTCCCCTGGCCCTGCAAGGGTAGATGATCACCTGGCTCTTCGGGAGCTGTCTCCTTGCATCAGCTGAGACTCTGCCCTGGGCAGCACACGAATCCATCCTTGTGTCTGTCTGCACAGCGAATAACAAACATTCCTCTCAGTGTCAGTGTGACTGCTGGGGTATCCAGGAATCTCATTGCCACTTTAAAGCCCCTCACAGGATTTCTGAGCACTGGATTTTACCCCTGTAGGATATTGCCATAGCTACTAATTATTAATAACAGCCTGTGTTGGAGGCTGACAGTTGTCTCTGGAGGGAGGGAATGTTCTGTAGCTTTGGGATCCATCCATCCTCTTATTTAGCAACACAGTGGAGGTCTCTTGATCAGCCCCTTTCAGCCTGGAGTAAAGCAGAGATATCAGAGAATCCCAGGATGGTTTGGGGTGGAAAGGAATTTAAAGCCCATCCAGTCCCACCTAGGGACACCTTCTACTATCCCAGGGTGCTCCAAACTCCATCCAGCCTGGCCTTGGACACTTCCAGGGATCCAGGGGCAGCCACAGCTGCTCTGGGCACCCTCACAGAGAGGGATTTTTTTCCTAATATCCCATCTAAACCGACTTCCCTTCTGGAGGGTTCAGGAGTTTCACCACTTCTTTGTTCCTCTTCTCCACTGGCTTTCCATGGCAGGGGTTGAGACAGTGCCCTAAAATGCCTTTAGTGTCAGAGGCTTTTTCCTGTGACATGTCCAGTTTGCTCTGTCACTCACCTGGGCAGAAAGAATCCTTAAAACATAAATCCATCCATGAAGTCCCTGGTGATGCATAGCTGTTGAGGGCTGAGAGGGATCCTGTTCCCCACTGACCAATGGAGGGAATCTATTCCTTGGACTCCTGATGATCAGGGTGAGAGCAGGAGATGCTTTTGGAGGTGTTAAGGATCCAAGAGGATTTGGAGCTGAACTATTCCTCCAGGGCTGGAAGGAGACACCTCTGTGGAGGGTGATCATGGTGCTGCTGATCAAAGGTGCTGGATTTAATTCCACTCCTGGCTCTCTGTCCTCTCCCTTTCCCCCATGAACGACATCCATGCTCGCCTGGCTGCTGGAGCTGAGCCTGTCCTGTCACAGCAAGCCCGTGATGTGACGCAGGGGAACAGGAGGTGACAGGGCAGGAACAGCCTGATGGGCTGGAGGCTGAAACAGAGGTGGAGGCAGTTATTTTGGGATGGGATGCCAGGAATTTATGGGGGATGTGAAGCGGAGCTGACAGATGAAAGAGCCAAGCCGCTGCTCCCAGTCTTGGCAGAGGAACATGGTGACCTTCGAAGCTGCTTTGGCTCGTGCCCAAAGCTGAGCCACACAGTACTGAATGGGTTCTTGTCCTTGGGGACAAGCGCTGGTGTTGGGACACAGTGCTGGAGCAATGGATCCCAGCTGGGAGGGCTGTGGCATGGGACAGCCCAGGAGCAGCTCTGAGCTGAGTCCCCTGAGCCCCAGCTGCTGAGAGATGTCCCTGGCAATCATTCCAGCTCCTCTGCATGAGGAGAGGCAGGGCTACCTGCAGGGAACAGCCCATCCGACAGAGCCCTGAGACACCAGGGGATGAGCGGGGGCTGGGCTCCCACTGCAGCCTCCACAGTGGCTCTGGGCAGGGACAGTGACCTGCAGAGAGGAGACCTTGGACAATCAGGGGTCCTGTGTTGGGGGAGGTAACTCCCACCCTTTGGGTCCCTGAATGTCACTCCAAAAGGGGTGTATAAACTCTTCTGGTCTAATTTATGGTGAAAAACCTTTAAAACCTGCACTGTTGTGGTAGATCTGGCGAGGGAAGGGTCATGGTCACGCACAGGTAGGACACGGTGATCATGGGGATGGTTGTGATGGATTCATTGATAAATAAAGTATAAATATTGCCAGTCCAGTGCCCAATAACAACTCCGTCATCTGTTCCAATGGATTATTGGATCATCCTGTCCATCTTGTAGGATCAGGGGTGTCAGTGAGACCCCTTTGCTGACTCAACTTCCCTGAGGAGAACTTTGTCCACTCAGTCTCAGATCTGGTCTCAGTCTGGTTCTAAAGGACCATAAATGAGCAGCTTTGGGCAGGTTTGTGGCCTTTGGCCTTGCAGGATCTGCAATTCCAAAGCAACAAAGCACCTGAGGAGCAGCTTTGGGATTTTATCTCAGTATTCTTCCCACTCACCTGTCCAACAGTGAATCACCTCTGTGCCCACTCACCTCTCCCACAAACGGCATTCCACAGGTCGGGAAGTGCAGATGTTCATGGGGGGAAGGGGGGCTGGGTGTGACCAGGCTGCTCCTCAGGTGAGATCTGTACTTCCCTCTGCTCTGTAAATGCCCAGCATTGCCCAGGGGTGTTCTGTGCATCCCAAATCCCAGCGGACTGCCAGGCTTGGAGAAAGCAGGGTGTGCCCAGAGTGTGGCTAAGTAGTTCTGCAGGACTGGGACTCCTGCTGGCAGGACGAACCTGAGAGCAGCAGGAACTGCCAGGGGGGTTGAACATTTTGAGATGAACCTTTAGGGTGATGCAAAGTGATGGGTGGAAAAAGAGGAATTTCACCAGAGGCTTCTGTGCATCCCCAAATCCCAGAGAATTCCCATGACAGGAGACAAGCAGGGTGTGCCCAGAGTGCTGCAGAGGGTGAGGAAATGGAAAATTGGGTTTTAGTGGCAGCTCTGGCTGTGACCTCTCCTGTTGACCATGGGTCAGGGAGGACTCTGTTTATGGACATCAGGGAGGGAAGTTCTGCTGCTTCGCAATGAGCTGGAGTAGAAATCCCTGGAACAGAAGTCTTGGGAAGTATCCTGCTTTCATTCCCAGGCAACAAATCCCATTTCCAATTCCTCAGTGATGCCAGACCTGCAGAACCAGTGCTGCATTGTCAGAACAGATGCCTGGGAGCCAGGGAAGTGTCACTGGTCCCAGCCCCACCCTCTCCCTCTGAAGGTGACAAGAACCTTTCAGCAGAAGAGTTTCCTCCTCACACTTGATTTCCAATTTCATTTCCATGCGGGGAAGAACAAGTGGGAAGTGACTTTGCGGCTGGAGCAGCTCCTGCACAGGGGTGGGGAAGGTCCCTGCACTGGCAGAACAAAATGGAAACCTCAGCCCAGAGTGTGGGGCTGAAACAAAGGAAGAATATTCCCGAGAGAGCACAAATACATAAAATATTTATTAGAGTACTTACAAATACCTTTTTATCCCAGATTTTATTTTTTTCTTGTTTTACACTTTCTTTGTTTACATTGTCCTCGAAAATTAAACAAGTAGGAAAAAAAAGCCCACATTTTTTTTGCAAATTCCCTTTTTTTCTTGCTTTACGTTTTCTTTTTTTTTTTTTTTTCAAAGCTCCACAGATATAAGAAGTGGGTTTCACTGGTTTCATTTTGCAATGAGAGAGCAAAGCAATTCCACTTGATTTAAAGGAAGCAGCAGTTGTGGTAACGATCATAGAAAGAGGCTGGAATTACTCAATGAATAAACTGGAATGTCTCATCCTTCTTCCACTTCCATTAGATTTGGGGCACTTTGGGGATGACTTCCCAGGGATAACACGAGTTACAGGGGCCTGGAGTGAAGCATCCTCATTGTGGTTCTGGCAGAGGTGTCCTGCCACAAATCCTGAATCTGTGGGGAGACTCTCCAGGACTCTATTCCAGCAAAATCATTTTGCTCACAGATGAAACACCCTGGAATAAAATTAACTCCACTCCCCTCTGCACTTGGCACAAGCAAATAAAATTGTATCTATTTCCTTGTTTGCCATTCCAGGGGATAGGTGGAAGGGGTTTGTGGGAGAGATGATGCCCTGAGCTGTGTAGGCTGCTAGAAATTCTGGATTAGGAACCAGGACACCTGGAATTCTCTGGGAGCCCCTCTCTGCTCCCACGCCTGATGGAGACAATTCCTCTGGGGTGGGGAAGGGGTGCCTGAGGAATGTTCTGTCACACGTGGGTTCAGTGGGTTTTTTTGCTTTTTGGGGTCTCAGTTTTCCTCAGTTCCAAACTCTGTCCAGGGATGAAAGGGGCCCTTGCCCACGGGAATACTGCTCCAGCTGTGCTGCTCCAGGACAGAAATTCCAGTGGGATTTGGGACAGGCTGAGCTGGGGTTTGTGTTCCTAAGTAATTTGCTCAGATTTAATTTCCTACACAGCTCTATCTCTCTCCTGAGAAGTTTTGGCCCCATTTCTGTGACCTCTGAGATGAATTCCTGGAACAATTTGGACATTTTTGTTCAGACACAGCAACGCTGACATTGTTCCAGCCCTTCCAGTGGTCAAACAACAGCTCTGGAGAGCTCAGCCAAGGCATTTCCCAGCTCCTGCCAAATGTGCTTCTCACAAATCTGTTCTTCCCTCATTCCTGCACCTGGGATGCTGCTGGGCATGGGAGGAAATATTTTTAGCTCCTGTGTCTCACTGCAGGTAAATTCACCAGGAATACACGGATAATTCCCCAGTTTGTGAGGGATAAGGGGTCCAATTTAGTGGCTGCTAAAATTCCTGCTGGTCCCCTCCCTATGGATAGAGAACTGGGATCACCTGGAACACTGGCACTAGGCAGGCTCCCACATGCTTGGGGATACCTTGTTTGTGCTTGTGCAGTTCTACAAAATCAGTAGCACTTCGAGCTGGTCTGAAGAAAGTTTTGTCCCCCCAAAACCCCTAAAAGTTCACTTTTATCAACAATTTACCCTAAACTCTTCATTTGGAACAAACACAATTGTATGGAAAGTTACAGGAGGAGTCCTGACACTCAGGCTCTGTGAGGAAGGTGAGACATTAATCAAGACTCCTTCTGCCTCCCCAGTCCTGCCCAGCAGAGCTGTGACCCCGGCTTGGGGAGGGCTGGTTCCTAAACCCCAGAGCCCTGGTAATGGTGTGGGAAGTGTGGAAGGTTTTGGCAGCACCCTGAGGGATTTCTCCCCACCAAAGGTGGCTCATGGGGAGGCCCAGCATCCTCAGGTAAGGTTGAGGGCCTGCTTCACCTGGAAAATTGCAATTTATTTCCTAGAGAGGTCTGACCCAGGGTTTGTCTGCCTGGGGAATAAAAGCATTTTGTGTTTGCTGAGCCCAGCTCCTTAAAATGTTTTTGAGCTCTGGGGATGTTTGCTGCACTCCAGGGCTCAGGAGGGAGCCAAAGCTGCCAGGTGGGTGAGCTCAGGTGCTCACGTCATCTCTTCCCTATTTCCATGGGGATGTTAGAAATGCATATTATAATGTTGGCTTTTCGCTAGTAGTAAGGTAAATATTATATAGTAGTATTAGGATAAATACAGTATTAAAAATGCTTTTGCTGTGTAGATGCAGTTTTCTTTCTTTTAGCAAGAACTTAGCAAGTGTGTTTCAACCTGACCGGGTGAGATAGCCTCCAAGTGGACAGAGAATGGGGCGCCAGAGCGCCAAGGCACGCGGCCGTTATCTCTTTGCTTTATTTTATGTGTCTTTTATTGTCTCTTTATTAAACTTTTAAAATCCAACAGGAGAGTGAACCTTGTTTTTTACAGGGAGGAGAGAAAACTCCCAGGAAAGAGGAGAGAAAATTTCCAGCACTCCCCCTGGCCCACCTGAGAATGCTGCCTGTTCTCTCTGGGAGAAACCCGTGCAACTTGTTTCCTTGATTTTGCCCCATGCCTCCAGTGCCTCCCCGTGCCTCTAGAAGCCACACACAGTTGAGAACACAGCCAGAGAGGGCTCAGGATTTGGGTGCAAAGGGAGAACCAGGAGCCGGATCCCGGTGCTGGCTGGGATGAAGGTGCTCTCCCGGCCTGGTCCCAGTGATGCCAGTCCCCTCAGCTCTTCTGGGGACACTGTGTTTGATCTTCAGCCTCAGACAGCTGAGAACAAGTTTCAAAATGTTTGGTTTAAAGCCTTCAGGTGAAGGGGTTTGGCCTTGAGTTAATTCAGAAGCAATTAACTGCAGATCATTAAAAACAGATTTGTGAATGTTAGTTGGAGCACAACCCTTCCCCAAATCCAGTTCCAGGCCAGGCACATCCCAGTCTGTGTAGGGCAGATTGCTCCCGTTTGTATCCCGCTCTTAATGTGCAGGGAGTGCCCAGGCTTGGGAGTTAATTGGCAATTAATTAACTACAGGTTAGGAAAAGACTGAGCATTAAAAGAACCCTTTGCTGGGTGGTGTGGCCTTTCCCTGAGTCCTGCAGTTCTTGGGGGCTCTTTTGGGAGAGACAAAATACTGTGGGTGATGGACACTCTGGGCTGTGGAATTCCAGTGATCCTGGTGGATCCAACCAAAAGCCAGAGCCCTGAGCTGATGAGGCCACCTTTTCATAGTGACAAACTCAGTGAACTGGCAGAAACTGTAATTTTAAATTTTTTTCCTACCCTTAAGTGAATTAACCCTGGGATGACAAACAGGAGAGCCCAGGGGATCTGCTCAGGTGAGACCCAACATGCAGAGCTGCCCCAGCTCTGGGCCCAGCACAGGAGGGACCTGCAGCTGCTGGGGAGAGCCCAGAGGAGGCTCCAGGATGATCCCAGGGATGGAGCAGCTCTGCTGGGGGGAAAGGCTGGGAGAGCTGGGATTGTTCACCTGGAGAAGAGACCTCATTGTGGCCTTGCAGGGCCTGAGGGAGCCAACAGGAAACATGGAGAGAGAGGATTTACAAGGGCTGGAGGGACAGGATACAGGGAATGGCTCCCACTGCCAGAGGGCAGGGATGGATGGGATATTGGGATAAATTGTTCCCTGGCAGGGTGGACAGGCCCTGGCACAGGGTGCCCAGAGCAGCTGTGGCTGCCCCTGGATCCCTGGCAGTGCCCAAGGCCAGGTTGGACACTGGGGCTGGGAGCAGCCTGGGACAGTGGGAGGTGTCCCTGCCACGGCAGGGGTGGCACTGAGTGGGGTTTTAGGTCCGTTTCAACCCAAACCATCCTGGAATTCTGTGATCCTCTGAGACTCCTGAGAGGAGGCAGCAGCTGATCTCTGTGGCATTGTATCTTTGTTGTATAGTTATGGTANCTGCTGCCGCGCTGGCACAGCCGGGAGGGGGACCGGTGCCGGGACCAGAGCTGGGGCCGGGGCTGGGGCCGGGCGGCAGGAGACGAGCGTGCCTCCACCACATGGTGAGCCACGTGCTGCGTAGTTCGCCTCTCCTTCGTTACTTTGTAACCTCTGCATTGCTGTTTATGTTAACTGAATAAGGCCTCAGAGAACCAGCCTGCCTCTCTCTCGTCTGTCTTGCCTGACGCCGAGCCGAAGAAGGAAGAAACCCCAGCTGCGATGAGAAACCCGCATGCCCGGGAAGGACCCGGGCTCCCGGGGTTCTCCAGCAGGGGGTCCGCCGCTCCCCGCCTGCAGTGCTGACTGTTGAGACCTGCTGTTGACTGCTGACACTGCTGCAGATCTCAGCTCTCAGAAGGGGAATCCTGGGCAGGTCCCAGCCTGGGATGCTGGGGCTGAGTCTGTGCCTCCCTCACTGCTGAGCTCTGCTCCGCTCAGGGATTGAGGCAGTTCAGCCTAAACCCCTTTGATCAGGACTTGCCTGAAGTCTCCTTACAGCAGGAGAACTTCCTTGGCTCATAGGGATTCCTGTGGCTGTCACAGTGAGCAGTCAGGGCACAGCTTTGCCTCCTGTGGCCCTGCAGGCCAGGACAGCCTTGGAGGGAACAGACCCCAGGCTGAGCCTTCCTTCCTTCCCTCCTTCCCCCCTTCCCACCCACTGCCAGACCCTGGCCTCAGCCCAGTGTGAGGCCCAGAACCAGCTGTGGGAGCAAACTGGGCATGGGAGGTGTCACAGGGCAGGCTCTGAGCTGTCTTCACTGTCCCCAGGGACATCCCCTAAGTGTGACCTGCCTGCTGAGGGCCCCCTGCCACCTCCAGGAGTCAACTGCTAAATGCAACACTGGGGTTTTGTGCACGGATATCTTCCTGTGTCTCTAAATTCCCATTTCCCAGTCACTACCTGCATAAATGAACAAGGGTTTATCTTTAACCTGAATTTCTGCTGGCTCTATCATTTGTTTTCTGTTACCCTCCCTCTGCTCCTGCTGAGGGAATGGAGATATGGAAATGGTAGGAAAATCAGCTTTGGGTACCAAATCATTCCTCCCCCTCCAGAGCAGTGAGGAAAGGTGATGGAATCCAGAATTTTTGAAGGGATGACATTATTGAGCTATTTGGTCTGAATTCAGCCCTCTTTTGAATGAGGGGAGGGCTGGAGCTGTGCCAGGGAGGATCAGGATGGATTGTAGGAAAAGGTGCTTCCCCCAGAGGGTGCTGGGCACTGCCCAGGCTCCCCAGGAAATGGTCACGGCCCCGAGGCTGCCAGAGCTCCAGGAGCATTTGGACAGTGCTGCCAGGGATGCCCAGGATGGGAGTGTTGGGGTGTCTGGGCAGGGCTGGGCTGGGCTGGGCTGGATGATCCTGGGGGTCCCTTCCAGCTCAGGAAATTCCGTGACTTTATGAATTCAGACCAAGAGGTAAAGAGCCACAGCCCTTCCAGCATCTGCCTTTTCTCTTAAACCTCTCCAGAGTGACTCTAGCAGTTTCCAGCTGCGTGAGAAGATTGACTCCATAAATACATTCGTAGGCAGCCCCCAGGGGGGCAGAAAAATCCTCTTCTTACAGGCCAGACTTGCCACAGAAAAAAACCCAATAGCCTGGAAAATGAGGAGAAGGCTGTGGAACAGTGACCCAGCCACAGCAGCAGGGATTAAGGAATATCTCTAATTTTAAAATGAATTTCAGATTCATAAAATGCTGTTAATGGTCCTGAGGGTGCAGTCCTTCCCAGTCCACATAAATCATCTTGTGTGCTCTTCTGGGACAGAGGGGCCCTGGAACAGGTGCTTTAATTATGACCTTTTATTGTACTGGAATTATAGCAGAGTCTGGAGAAGTCCAGGCTCTGAGCCAAGGAGGAGTCACACAGGGCTGGACACCTCCCGCCCAACTTAAGGCTCCTTCAGTTCCAACTCCTGAGAGAAAAGCCTGGGAAAAGCAGGAAGCAATAAATCCCTGGAGCACCCAGGGACGGAGGGTGGCTCCCTGTGTACAGGTGGAAATCCCTCTGGAAGCACCTCCCTCCCTGCTGCCTCTGGACGTGAAATCTAAACAGGGCTCCTAATTAAACACTCCAGTTAAGGGTCTAGAGCTCTGCAGGATGCGCTGAGATCAAAATCCCCTTCATCCTCAGCTGGAGCATCCATGTGGTGCATGGAGAGAAGTTAGAGAGGGTCAGCACAAGGTCTCAGAAATTGGGAATGTTCAGCGGTTTCCAGGGAACCCAGATAGGTTTTGGAGTTCCTTTTCCCACTCCAGGCAGGGTTTCCTGGCCTCAATCTCTGTGTGTTTGTCCAGTCTCTGTTTATGGCTCTGATGGAGCCTCAGCACCACCCTGGACCCTCCAGAGCTCCCTGGGGATCTCATTTAGGGTTTTTAACATTTCCTCTGTTCTTGCCAGGACTCCTTGTCCTGATCATGGAGCACACTCTGCCCCTGTCCCTCTGAAGCAGCTCCCTGTGTATTTGCAGATTATTCTCTCTGTCCTTCTCTCCCTAATATTCCAATCCCACTCTCTGGCAGTGGAAAGCCTTTTCCCATGTCCTGTCACTCCATCCCTTGACCCAAGTCCCTCTCCATGTGTCTTGTAGCCCCTGCAGGCACTGGAAAGCCACAATTAAGGCACAAAGCTTCTCTTGTCCGGGCCCTGCCTTGATTTTCTCCACACCATTTTCCAGCTGCTTTGTGCCATCCGGGAAAGCATTGCAGGAATTTGTTCTGGGAAATGTTCTTATCCAGGGGTTTGGAGAACAAAGCTGTGTTGTCCTTGAGGGACGTGATCCCAGGGTCAAATAATAGAAAAAAATTGTGAGGGTTGGGGAGTTTTCCTCCATTTACTGATGGCCCAGTTTCCTGTGAGTGTGGAATGCTCTGAAGACAATGGGGTCACATCAGCAGAGAAACTCCAAATGGAAATGGGAAATGGAGTTCCATCAGCAACTCCCAAAGGACTGGGGCCATCCCATTGAAAAGAAATAATGCTTAAATTCCCCTAGGATGCAGAAGTTGAAATGATGCTGCTGGTTCTTTCCTTTTTCCTTGTTCTCTGTTCCAAATAAGTTCATGTCCCATAAAATAAAGGCACTGGTGGAATCCCAGCAGCTGCTGAGAGCTGATCTGGACAGTCCTCCCAAAAGCCCTGGCAGTAATTACCTTGTTACTGCTGTGATATGTAATAGGGAATAATTTGTGCATTTATGAAATATGGTTCATAATTCATGTGTGTATAAAGATGTATATGTGTTTTGATATAAGATGTGCTTGCATAGAAATAAAGTTATAGGTTTTAAATCCAAACCAGGACTGAAAAGGGGGGAGAAACACCTCACACATGGAATGCGAAACCACCGAAAAGACAAGGATTACATTTACACTCGAAAAGCCTATTTCCAAGGAGTCATCAAGGAAATATTTCAAGCCATGAATACCTGATAATATCTACCGGAGCCATCAGGAGCATGAATCTGAAAACCAATTCACCATCAGAACATACATTCGAAT